>VYZP01028619.1:118082-134430 GCA_013400635.1 Hypocryptadius cinnamomeus | reverse complement strand
TCCAAAGCTGTTCCTAAAAAGCCATTTGAAAATGAGAATAGATAGTGACTAGTCCCAGAAGCCAGAGACAAATGAGTGGGCTGTCCTTGAGTAGGGGGAGAAAAGGACAAACAAAAAACTGCAATCTGTCAGACACTGGCACTTTCTAGTATGCTGTCAGCCTACTGTGGGGTTGTTTCCCAGAAAGTCTGTCCCAATTTATCACCTATTCTAGCTCTAGGTCAGTGTTGTGCCTAGTCCTGCAACTCCTCAAGGAACTGGTAGGGCTGACTCTGGGAAAGTGACTTCTTTAATTGCTCCAAGTGATACAAAGGAAAAGATATAGACCTGTGCTGCAAAGCATGTGCTATCGGGGTGCCCTGCTCACACATGTAAGGGGCAAATCTCTGTTGTAATTTTTTATCAAACAGATCTGACATCCATATCTCTTCTGCACACCAAATATTCTCCTGGGCCCAGACACAAACACTGTGGTGGTCTGTAGTCTATTTAAGAGGCAGAAGGCTTTGTTTTAAGTCTACCCACTGCTGTATGTAAGCTTTTCCTCACTTTTGAAGGTTTAATTAAGAAAATGTAATGGCTTTGGGAGGTATATTGATTGATACACTGAGTTTCCAAAGAGCATTTTATGGTAGCAATATAAGAAAGTTTTGCTTTTCATCTGTCTTTCACAGAAACCTGTCTTAACTAAGTCTGCTTTTCTTGGAGATATTCTAGTTGCAAAACAGTATTTGATAGCATTCTTAATGCTGCCAAAGAAAATAGCCTCTCTCTTCCAGCCTTAGTCTTTGCCATCTAGTCTTTGTTCATGTTCACCTCCAGACTTGTTTTTTGATGAACAAAATTCAACAAAAGCCAGCTGTCCTGAAAGCTGACTGATCACTACAGGTCACTGCAGGGAGGCTGGGATTTTCCAAGCCAGCCAGAGGTATTGCTGGGCATCACACTGATGTCCTAGCTCAGGATCTTAGGCAGGTGTTGGAGGTTCCACAGGGAGGCACTGATACAGCTTCTTGACAACACAAAATGACAGCCTAACCACATGTTACCAACATAGCCCAGGATGGAAGGAATTGTGGTCAAAAGCTTTGTTCAACAGGACAGACAGGTAGGAAATGTCACCTATATGCAACAAATTACAGTCAGAGTCATACTCTGCACAGACCTTGACAGCTCTTGAAAGCCAGAATCATATACCCTCCCACCTGTACAAATTCAAGCAAGCTGCTTCTGCTGTGCCACCAGCAGACAAGAGTTCTCTCCAGAACTAAGGATTTTAATGTGGGAAGTGAAAATGGTGAAAGTTCCCTGCTCCCTGCCCTGCTTGTTCCTTATCTTTGAGACAAAAAGAAGCACAAATCCTACCAAGGCAAAGGATTTCTCAGCTAGATGAAATGATTTACAGGAGGAATAACCACATAATGATAGGCATGAGACAAGTGCTAAATTTACGACAGTTCTGTACAGGCTAATCTTGCATAAAATGAAGACATTTAGTAATAGCCATCGCTTCTCATCCTGCTTCTGGATTACTGCAAAACATCCCTGTTGCTCCTCAGCTCTTACAAAATCTACCACATAGTGGATTGTATAGTATGTTTGGCAACATACTCAAAAACACTGTCATCTCCCAGCACACTGGAAACATCAGTTGTTTGCCAGAAACAGCTCCCTGGAGGTCACACAGAGACTCTACTGGGAGACATGTTCTTGCAAAACATTTGCCTTGAGGTGCCACAGTAATAATTCCTGTACAGGAATGTCTGTAACAAACTGCAGGAAGGCTCTGTTTCTGATGGCTCCATCAGCACAACTGATAACTGCTACTGAACTTGGTGAAACAGGTTGTTTACATAATATGTATTTTCCTGATGGTCTGATACACAGTAATAAGCCATTATGCAGATTGCAAGTGTTGGTTTTGGCCAGACAGCAGCTCTAGAGGATCTTTGAGCATAATGTTGTTTTTCAGTTCTGTGTCTCTTGATGAAAGGCTTGTAGGAAAAGCAGGTTTTTCAGGCTTAAAATTTAATCCAGGGTGTGGACAGGAGAGCAGGACACAGCACACCCAGTCCCACATCCAGTGGTGTGAGCCACTGGCTTCACTCTGTCTCCATTTTTGCTCTGTCAGATTGAAATAGTTTCTTGCTGATGGTCAGGACTGGTGTTTGGGATCAAATGTACTTGGCTACCTAAGGGCCTGGCTTGGGGTTCCCTGGAGTCAACAGCAGCGGCCTTTTGGAGCCACCCTAGTAACTAAGTATTGGCTACTACCTGATGCTCAAACCAACACTTCCAAAGAGAACCCACTTCCAGCTGGAGTCCTGTATCTGCATTCAAGGCCTTCAGCAAACTGGTTTTCAGCAGCACTGAGCTGCAGATGCAATGGGAGATGGTAGATCTGTCTAAATCTTCATAAGATCTTGATGCTGAAATCCTAGTTGCTGAAGGCTTTTTTGGTTGAAAAGTCTTTCCTGAGTTAGGATAAGACAATGGTCATATAGCTTCAAAAATAAAAGCTAGGATAGTTCTCACTCAGGTGGATCCTTACAGTCAGAACTACTAATGATATATTATTACTATGTTTTTATCCAGTTCTCCCACTGGGATATTAGAACACTCTCTTAAGTACACTAAGTTGAACTTCCAGCTGTTGCTGATCTCAACTCAAAAATATAATCAGCTAAGTCTATGTGATAATGTAACAAGGAGGTGCTGAGCTAGCATGGGTATGTTTTTTATGATGTCTTTAAACATGCCCCAGAAGTGTCAGCAAGCACAGGATGGATAACTGGTAACAGGAGCTGCCACAAACAGGTCTCTCTTGTCTGCTTGGCTAAGGATACAGCAAACATCAACGGGATGTCACAAATGAGCAGCAAGAGAACCACCTTGAAACAGTTACAAATATTCTGCCTTCTAAGAGGGCTGTTTGGAATGTTTTCCTGTGTTTGAATGACTCCTCACTGTTGTTTTAAAGAAACACCACACAGAAGAGCGTCTGAGAGTCCTCCAGCACATCCCAGCTGATGCAGAATCAGTCCAAAGTTATGGACATCCAAGGGAGGCCACAATAGATTTGTCACCCATCAGCAGAGCTGATGCACTGCTCCATAACAGGCATGGAATTTCATCCCATGATGTCCTTTGCTTCCCAATGCCAGTCATGGCACTCCTCATGCTGGAGCTATATCTGTGCTTTTTTTTCTTTCTTTTTTTTTTAAATTGAAAAATATCTGGCATCTGGTCCCTGAAAAGGGTTCTGAAATGGATTTGGTGCATGAGACAGCTGTAGCAGATGACTTCACCAAACCACCTGAGAAAGGAGCCAGAAGGAATACAAATGAACAGAAAAGGAGTAAGAATTCCTCATAATTCCTCATAAAGATGCACCAATCTTCTTTAATTAGACCACTGGCTCTTGTACACCTTTACAAACAAGTTGCTGGATGCAGCATGCCTACTGAGACAACTAGTACTACTAATTTATTTTTTTTTATCCAAGCAGACCAAAAAATGCAAAAGGCCATATTCTGCAACACCTTTGCAATTCCTGTAGCACTATGCATGCCCTGGAGAGCAGGTCTACAATTCTGTGGAAACATTAACACCTCTTTGGTGAATTTTATGTTCAGATTTATTTCTTTCAGCACACATTAGATATTCCTACCCCCTACAAAACAGAGTACAAAAGATTTCTGGAAAGCTGGGCTTTTTATAAAAGTAGAACAGGCATGCCCTGAAGGCCTCCTACACGATACCAAACACTGTGCATTCAACAGATCTGCTGGTTAATGGTCTCGCTCATAAGTAATGTTTTAACCTTAGAATGGTTTTGTTTGCTTCAAAAGCCACAAAGCCAAAGAGGAAGTGTAGGAGAACATGGGCAGGACAGTGGCCAGGAGCCTCATGACCTCATCTTTTTCCACCACATGTGGATTGGTGGCTGTGCTTGCGACAGGGTTTAAATTCCCGGAGCTCAGAGATGTCAGGCAGCAGGGGACGAGGAGAGAAAGCCAGAGCTGCTGGAAGCCAACTGTCTGGAGCTGCTGCTCGGATCACTAAGAGTGCTCTTGTTGTGGCTGACTCCTTTAGCACCAGAAAAGGTAATTTTTTTTTCTTTTTTACCTGACATCCCAATCCATCTGCAGCTTTAGCCTAGGAAACACTGAGCAGATCTTTGAAAACTGCTTCACTGGGCAGGGATGTTTGATATTTCTCTGTGGAAAAAGGTGTGCTTTTATAGGAGCAAGGTTGCTTTAGCAATGCCAGGTATTACACATAATCACAATTTTAAATTTGTGTACTGATAGATGTTGGGAGAAGGTTACTGAAAACCCTGCCACTGAATCATGAACTAGAAACTCAGAGCTGGTGCTTGAACACAGAAAGCTTTCTTCCTCATGTAATCACTGCCTGGCAGTGTCCTTGTTTCTCCTGGCAGGCTCACAGTTTGTGCTCCACAATCCTGAGTGGATGGTACAGTGAATGGGACACACTTCTCTGTGCAACTTGAAATTGCAATACCACTATTAGAGAGTCCTGTCTCAGGGCCAGCCTTACTAATGCATTTTAAATGTCCCAAGCAGCTTTCTTTCCTGCTGTGACTTACCAAAGTTTTGAATGACTCTTGTTCATCAGTAAATCGGTTTAAATTCTCAGGAATGTTCCTTATTCTGGGAACTGGTCAGTAAGCACTGGAGTTTACTGTAGCTCTCCTAATTTCAGCAGGAATCATTTATTAAATTGCTAAAGCTGCAATGTGAGCAGCTATGGGAGCAGCTATTTCACCTAATCTCTTGTTTGGAAACACAGGTTATTTTGTTCTAACTTCTGGATGGCGAAATGTAGGTCTATCAATAAAAGCAGCTTATGTTCATATAAACGGACTTTACTCAGCAACTCAAGTTAATAACCCTAAAAACTAGTTTCAAAATAGCTGACAAGACAATACAAATTGCCTGCTTTAACCTGCTTCTTTTTCAAAACAATTGTGTTAAGTGAATGAAGATAAACCAAAGCTGGTATTTATAACAGTTTTTCACAGAGCTTTTCCTTTACCTTTGCAAGTCAGTAGACAACAGGAGTCAGTTCACCTTTTCAGTGTGGTTTTTCTCACCACTGCTCAGCTCTTAGTACTCAGTTTCAAAATTCTTGTACCTTTTTGAGCTGCTAAATCATTACAAGGTGGGTGGGAGGTGGTGACAGAGGATAGAAGAAATAAAATTAGCATTTTATTTCTAATTTGAATCCATAGCAGGGACCTGGTCTTGGCATAGTGGAGTACACCGGGATAAAGGAAAAGCCTATAGCGTTTTTGTGTTATTTTACTTTATTGACTCACTGCTCCAAAATATTTTCTAGGTAAAATATCACAATGAAGGTGGCAGTTCTGTGTTTATGCCTTATCAGCATCACAGCTGCATGGCCAGTGAGTAAATCACAAACACTATCCCCAGCACTTGCATTATTTCCTTTGCACACCAGTGAGAAACACTGATAAATGTTTCTTCTCTTTTCTCCCTTCAAGGTGATTCAATCCAAGCAGCATGCCATTTCTGCCAGCTCCAAAGGAAAATATGTAAGGTCATCTTGTCTTTCTGTTAATTTTCTTTGATAAGTACTTTTTGATTTTTGTTTGTTTGTTTGTTTTCCTCCAAAACACATTTTCTGGTATTTGTTCTATGATTGTAGATGCTTGCAGAACATGTCCTTACCTGGCTGTTATGAGCTAGTTTCAAAGCAGAGAGCCACTGATGTCCACAGACTTTTTCCTGTGTCACGTGTCTTGGTTATGGACTTTCACTAGTTCTGTCTCCAGACCAGCACTGGAAATCTTTTTTCTTAATGAAAAATGTGTTAGCTCTTAATTAAAAAGAGAAAGGGACTGCAGTATGGCAAAATTAGTATAGCCCATATTCATTAGTGTGGATCAGATGACAATATTTGGTATTGGAGGAGCACCTTAATCCAATATCCTTTTTTTTTTTTTTTTGAGTGATGGATGTAAGTGAACTGCATTTAGTCTTGTTATACAGCTCTTTAGTTCATTCCCCATTGCTAGCTGTTACCCTTAAAATCAATTCTTGGCTCTAAGAACAAACTACTGCATTTAGTTTAGAGTCTTCATGAGGTAGGAGATAAATCAGCCTCCAGAAAGGCCCTAAGAATTAGCAGAAGCAATGATTGTTAGATATAACTCCAAATTCCACTCAATAAAAACAAGCTGGAGAAACTGATCTGAATTTCCCCAGGCTCTGCCAGTGAGAGAGGCACATCTATCTATCTTATGGGTACAATGTTCACCTGGGATGATGGCTTGTTCTGAGTCCTCTTCCTACTGCAACGAACAGCTGAGGACACATCCCGTACAGAAGGACTATGCCACATCTGCCTGAAAGCACAGGTTGGGATGCAGCAGTTTTGCCTGCTCCTTTGAGGATTTACCCCACCCTTTTATTTTCTCTTGAAGGACTCCAGGGGCCATCACTGGCACAGATATCACAATGACCATGTGAATTCTCAGTCTCAGGAGAGTCAGCAGCACCCACAGAGTGACCTGGCATCATCTCAGCAGGTACAGACACCTAACTGGAAGAGAAAGCAGAGCATCTTTCCATGCCAAGATTTTCAAGTTACAATTAAGTGCTTAAAGAATAGTCAACATGCTGATCAGCTCCACTGTATGTGCCTTTGTGTACTAACATTGAGCTTTGTGTTCCTTTCAGACCCTTTACTCTTCAGAAGAAAGTGTGGATGTCCCAGAACCACTGGTACGTGTTTTGAAAGGCCAAATGTCCTTTGAGTGCTGTAGGGCAGCCAGTGTGGTACAGCTCTCATGTTCCTCACTCAAGTGTGGTTCTTGCAGTAACATCTCTCCTGAAATAAAACAAAGCTCCAGGCAGGGGGAGGTGAACTCAGTGTAGTGCCTGCACATAGCTCCTCCACAGTGCCTGTGCCCTGGGCCAATGGGACAGGTACCAGTCTGCACCTCTCACATCTGTGTTCATTTGCCTGATGTGTAATAAATGTTTTCCAGCACTTTCCTGATATGTCAAGCAAGAGCCATGAAGATGTGGATGATGATGATGATGATGATGATGATGACAATGATTCCAATGACACGGATGAATCCGAAGAGGTTGTCACGAGTTTTCCCACAGACATTCCAGTAACCGAACCATTCCCCACTTTCCCTTTCACCCAGGGAGACAATGCTGGCAGAGGTGACAGTGTGGCCTACAGGATGAGGGCAAAAGCTGCACTGTTGAAGTCTATCAAACTCCACAAAGCTACCAAAAAGGTGAATAGCACTGACCAGTGGTGCCCATATTCTTGGAAATGGGGAGTGAATTTGAAAATGGACATGGCATTTTATGGGAGTTGGTTTTGAAAACGGGTATGGGGAAAGTAGGCATTAGTGAAGGAATGCATTTCCTTTCTCTGGATACCACAGATAAGGGATCTCGATGGCTGCCAATGCACTGGGGCAGGAGTGCAGCCTGTGCTGCTAGCTGTGCAAAACTGCAGTTTGCACTGTCACAATATACTTGCACACATGAAATCTGAGGCCAGGAGCAAATGAGACTTTCTCATAATGTGAAAGGTTCATGTAACTCCATAAAACACCAGAGTATCTCCAGGGAGAGGTTCATCATGCAGGCTTTGAGCCCCCCTGCAGTCCAAGCAGCTTGTGTTAGTGCAGTTCTTGATGGAGCAGTTCCTCAGGACTGACAATGACTCTTATTTTGCTCTTTAACACAGCTCATCTATGATGCCACTGAGGAAGATGAGAGCGACATGGATGCAGACAGCCAGCGCTCTGTCTCCCGGGAGGATTCTGCTTCCCGCAGGTCCCTGAGGAAGCACGCCAGCAGCGTGGTATGGTCAGACCAGAGCCACGGGGAGGAAAGCAGCGAGCGGGACAGCGACCCGCATGACCGTAGCTTGGAAAACGACAGCAGGCCCAAACCCGACAGCCACGAGGCAGAAGGCGACAGTAGCAAGTCTGGTGTCAGAGGGGACAGCCTCTCAAGCGCGGAAAGCAGGGAGAGAGGGGACAACCACCCGAGTGTGGAAAGCAGGGAGAACCGGGACCGCGTATCAGCCGAGCTCTCTGACGATATCAGCAGCCAAACGCTGGAAAGTGCCGAGGATTCTCAAGATCGTCACAGCATCGAAAGTAACGAAGTCACCCTTTAAAGGGAGATAAAAATAATATTTCCCTTCTTTTCCAATCCTTACCTAAGAGAAGCAGGGAATAGCTTCATTTCGGGGAACTGTTTGTTAATGTAGTTCGCGTGGTGACTTTTGGGGTTCGGGCGGTCCGTGGCCCATGGGGCTGTGCCGGCGGAGGCTGTGGGACACGGCGGGCGGGCGTCGCCCCTCAGGCACCCTGCTCTCTGCGCTGCCGGGCGGTGTTTTGCTGTAATGGGACTTAAATAAAACCTCTAAACCCTGTACCTGCATTACTATTCACTGGGGCTTGGACCGGGCGGGGGGAGCTTTAATACTTCTTCTTAAAATTATGTGAAATGGCTGTTCCTCACAAATTTAACCAGTACAACCTCTTCGCGAGCTCTCCTCGTACTTTCACCGAGAATGAACGGGACTCCAAACACCCAGCGCCGGCCCCTGCACCGCTACCGCAGGGGCGGTCCGGGGCTGCNCGGGCCGCCTCCCGGGGCCGCCCGACGGAGCCGCGCCCCGCAGAGCGGCCTGGGCCAAGTGCCTGGCGCGGAGACTGCGAGGTGAGAGAGCCCCGGCCACGCGCCCCGCACCCTGACTCGGCTCCTCAGGCGCGGGTGCCCGCTCCCTGCGGGCTGTAGAGTTGTTTGTAGTCTCTCCTCTGTAGTTGCCTGTAGTCCTCCTTTCCCTCTGCCCGTGTCCTTTTCCATCCATCCTTGCCTGTGTCTCTATGTCCCCATCTCTTCATGCGCATCTGTCTTCCGATCCCCGTGCCGGTTATGTCCCCAGAACACGCAGATGCACCCTCATCTCGCTCCTTCCTTTCCCCACCTCTCTGCCTCCCAGGTCTTACTCCTGGCTGCTTTCCGTGTAAGACACTCCCACATAGGGGAAGTTTAGGTTGGACATTAGGATGAATTTCTTCACAGAAAGGGTAGCATTGGAATGGACTGCCCAGGGAGGTGGTGGAGTCACTGTGTCTGGAGGTGTTTAAGGAAAGACTAGATGTGGTACTCGGTGCCATGGTCAAATTGACATGGTGATGTTGGGTCATAGGTTGGACATGATGATCTCCAGAGGTCTTTTCCAGCCTTGGCTTTCTGCCCCAGCACCAGGTCTTTGGAAGGCTGGAGCAGAATGCTCGAGCTTCTTTTTCAGCAATACCCCCTTCATAGAAGAGGTGGTTAGGATTAGAGTGGGCTGCTGGGAGAGTGTTTGAGTCACTTTTTGTTTTCTGAGGTATTGTGCAGTGCCTTGTTGCTGCCCTTTACAGTCAAGTGCTGCCTGCTGTCACACAGATGGTGACCAGGGACAGAGCTGGAAGCAAAACCGAGCACATATCAAGTGAACATCTGAGGTGTCGTTCAAAACTTACTGCGGTAACTCCCTGCTGAGCTGGCCTTGTACGGGGTTGATTTGACAACAGCAGAGAGAATGCTGGATGGGGAGTCCTTTGGATTTAAGGTTGTGGGAGCTCATTGAAAAACCCTCCTTTCTTTTCAGAGAAGCTTAAAATGTCAGCTTCAAACTACAAGGATTTAAACAGAGCATTGGTTTAAGTGTTGGGTAAAATCTTTGTAGTTATAAAGCTGCAGAAAAAGCAAGCTATATTTAGAAAATAAAGATTCTGCTTCTGAAAAAAGTGGATTTTCTGAAGTTAGTAGATAGTACTGTTACTGGCTGCCACGGCATCAGTGGAACTATAAAAACAAGCTTGACTTTAAGCAAGGATTTGTACCTTCTCTGATTTTCGTGTGCATTCAAAGATTGTTTGCTGTAATGATTTCTCTTACTTCGGCTGTATTGCACCAAAAGAAATCCCTTTTAAAAATTGCAGTATCTTAGCGGTATGCAAGTCAGACTTGCAGAGATTATGGAATAAAGCATGTTTTCTTTTTAGCAGATTTTATTGGGACCATGTTCAATGACCCAAGTCACTTCATAACAAGAAACCAGAATAACCAGAAAAAACTACCAGTAATAATTGTGTTGTGCATGAATTGGCACTGTGCTGTTTGGAGTCTGCAGTGGTGTGTTTGTTTTAGTCCATTGCTGAGATATGTAACTGCCTAGGAAAAGAGCTGCTTCACATGGGGAAAGTCCTTTTATGAAAAGTTTTACAAGGTTTTTATACTTCAGATACTCCCTTCATCTCAGTTGATGCCAAGAAGGAACATCCTGCGTATATTTTTAACTGTGGTAAAAACCAGCAGTGTTTGTGCATGGGGCGAATGTGAGTGACCTGGGGGTGACCTGGCAGGTGTCGCTCCTGTTCCATCTCTGTTGTGATTTGTGCAGTAGTACTTAAAACAGTTTCTGTTGATTTCTGACCTCCTTCTATAGGCAAGTGTAGCTAAAGTTACTGTAGTCAACAGATCCTTTTCTGGCTCTTTGGTGAGAATGTTGCCATAAATTCCTGGGCACAGTAAATGTCTGGGTGAGACTTGGGTGCTGTGGAGGTGCTGCAGGGCACTGTAGTTCTGTGGAATAGGTAACACCTTATCTGAAGAATGTGATCCCTGTGCTGCACAGTTTAAAGGGGCTGATTGCAAGTCCGACATTATTATAGGGCACTTGAAGGATAACTGCTAGTTTACTGTTGGAAAGAATACTCCACAGTTCTTTTGACATTCCATGGATATCCATGAGTATTTTTGAAGACTGGAAATGATGCATTCAGTTTTATTTCAAGGACTACAGGAAAGTTGGCATAGATTTGTCTAATGGAATTCCATCTCACCTGACAGAATTCAACAAGAGGGAACAATCCTTTGGATATCACAAGTGATAGTGTCACCATGGCTAAAAAGGTGCCACTTAGTATTGAAGGATGTTCAATGACAGATTGCACTTCAATGACAGAATGCACTTTACTTGCCATGAGTTATGAAAGAAAAATGCAGAGAGGATTTAAAGTATTGGGATTTTGGTGATTGCTGTAACAGGAGTTACTAAGTGAATAGAACTGACTATCAGTAGTTGAAGTTCTTCTTTATATGGATTCTGTTCAGATTCTAACATGAATGTTTGTGAAGTGCCTTTAGTTCCTCTAGTTTTACAGATCTCTTCAGCAAATATCCCAGATGCTGAGAGGAGAAAAGGGACTGATTATTCTACTCTCTTAAGGAGGAAGTTACCAGAAGTTTTGATGGGTAAAAAAAAGATGTGTTTCCAGCGCCAGGCTGGAAAGGTAATCCTGCCTTGTAGAGCTGTACTTGGTCACCCAGTGCTGCCATATCCTCATGTGTGTCATCACTGATGTGTATTGGGCATTTCTTGAAAGGTTTTCTTAGTTATTGTTATATAAAGGTACAAAATGCCCTTCCCAGACACTCATTAATTGATACTTTCATGAAGACTGCTACATACAGAATGAGTATGAGCAACTGTTAGTTGCAGATTTATTTGATGAAAATACACACATTCTGTCAAATAGTTGATGAATAGCAAACGGATATAAGAAAGCGAAACAGTTTTGTTGCTTGCAGCAGATGTCAAATCCAGCACTGCTTACCTCTACTGTGTTGATGTATCTAAATCAATATTCTAATAAGGGAGAAAGGGGAATAATATATTTATATTGCAGAAATGTAACAGCTAATGAAAGCTCCAAGCTAGATGATGGAAAAATTCATTGTTCATTTAGCACAAAAATCATTGTGTGATCCCTGGTGCTGTTTAGTTGGATTTTTTCTTTGCTGTAACTTTCTGTTCTTTACTGACTTGACTCCTAACGATAGTCTAATATGACAGAGTTTGAGTTTGGAAACTTTCTGCTTCTGCTCACCACATTTCTTATTGGTGAGTAATGTGCTGACAGCCAGGACTTGGCTTTCTCGCCAGCTTAGCTCACTGGCTTTTCCAGCCTTTTCTTCCTCTCTTCCATAATGTCTTCCTGCCTTTATTATGAAGGTTGCTAGTGCAACATAGTGCTGTACTAGAGACTGAATTTTTTGAGTTATTATTATTAGTGACTCAGTAAATGTTCTTGGATTTGTGTTTTTGTCTTCAAGAATGACATAATGGGGAGGGTTTGGCATTCAGTGTAGAAAAGTTGCAGTCTTTATCTGCACATTTTCAAACTTGGTCTTAAAGAACAGCTTTGAAAAAGCTCTCTTATTTGGGGGCTGACACTAGGGAAGGCCCTAAGTTACCAGTTAAGCCGTGTGAACAGAGATGAATGCTGAAACTGTTAGTGCTTGCTGTGCCCATGAAAGAGAAGTTTCCAGGTTTATGTCACAGCTTAAAAATGTGGTAGCTGAAAGGCTTCAAGAAACATCTAATACATTATTTTTTTTTCTCATTTATGCAGGTAGAGGGAAGAGCTTCCTTATTCCCATCTGTGTTAGCAAACAAAGGTCTGCAGCAGGCAGCTTAGCCCACTGTCTTAGCCTTACAGCAGTAGTTGCAGATTGACTGAACTAATGCTTCATTGTCAGGTTTATAATGTGTTTTGGCTATCCCTTGTTACTGTTCCATTTCAAATTACTGTGGTATGTTTGATGGATCCAGGATTTTTCCTAGGGAGTTTGCGGTTACTACATTTCCATCTAACGAGAAAGTAAAGGATGTTTTAAAAAGTTGGCTCTTTAAAACACCTGAAAAGGATGGAAGTTTACTGCAGTTCTGTAGGAGTGAATTTTTAGTTTTAAATGCCTTTTCACTGATCAGAAACTGAGGTCAAATTACCTTGCTTTAGGTTTAAATGAAGAGAATCTCCATGAAGGGAACAGTCTGAGCAACAGCAGCTGTTCCCAGCTTTTTTTTCTATTCTGTGCTATGCATAGGTAATAAGGATGGTGATTGCTAACTCCATTCTGTTTCAAGTTGGTTGTTCCTTTTAAAAGACTCCATTCAAAAGCTCCTTTTGCTTTTCTGTTACCCACTTGGAAGAGATCACCAAAGTTCAATAGCTTCTCTCCCTGTTTTTTTGGGAATGTCAAGCATTATATGAAATAGGACCAGGCAGAAACAGTTCATCTGATGCAGTTGCTCAAGCTGACAGCTAAACTGTACAGCAGTTGCTCATTTAGGCTGCTACTGATGTTTAATTGATAACTCTTTGTTGTGCAGGGAAAGAAACCATGCAGAAATGCTCACCAACATCCCTGCTGTGTGTCTTGCCTATCTGAGAGGGGAAGGTTATGATATGGTGTTTTAAAAATGTTTGACTCAAGTATCCTCCTTTCATGTAGAAAGTTAAGACTGCTCATAAAGGCTCATTAATGAATGTGCATTTTCATTCATTGAACAATGATTTGCATGTTTAAAAGAAAACATACCAAAGCACTGCATTTCCATTTCTTGAAGGATGGCTGTCTGTGCTTGTCTCTGTATCCTTGTATCTGTTTTTGCACCATGTGGTTCTAAGCGACAGCATTTCTGCAATTATTCCACAGATTCTGCAATTATTCCACAGAGTTCTGCTGAACTGTTCCTAAATTATTGTGGTATTTCATTGATAGTTGATACTGCCTCAGGCCCCATTCTGTCTACAAATTAAGCTCCTCTTGCTTAAACTTAAAATCCATAGAAGAACCTGCAGCAATGACAGAGGTTAAGCTTTCAACACCACTTACTATGTCACTTGTGTATCTGTACCAGACATCTGTGCACGTCATTATATATATATATATCTTTTTGCTTTTAAGGTCTGTGGGGGACAAGACTCATGGAAGAGAGCAACACCAGCAGAGAGCAGTACTTGAAAAGTATTTTACGGGAGCTGATCACATACATAGTTTTCCTCGTGGTCCTGTGTGTCTGTAAGTACTATTCAGCACCAGTGCACCCAGTTCTGTACTACCTGCTTGTTGTGATTCCAGAAAGAAGGTTGTTTGATTGGAACAAGAGGTAATAGACAGGTAGGCAAATACTTGGAATCAAATATTTCTCTTTTTTCTGCTCATGGGCTGTTGCTTGAGACTGGAAATACTACGACTTTCTGCGCCTTAACAAGTTTAGAATCTTCAGACAAAATGATAATAGACTTGTTCTTTGTTTTCAGAGAGCATTTTTTTATTGTAGTACCACATGGCAGCGTAATACTTCTGCTACACTTTTTGAAATCACTGAGCAGAAATGGTAAATGAAGAGGAGGAGTTAGTCATCCAGGACAAATAATTGAGTCACCACATTTGAAGTTCATCAGCAAGGTTATATGCAGATCACAGCTGGAGACTTCTGTGGTTTGTGCCATTTGTTGTCTTGATACCATATGAAGTGTCATAACATGGAAGAACACAGAACATAGTAACATTTAATTTACAATGCAAGAAAGAACTTCTTGTGGAGTTACAAAATATCTGTTTTATTTGTTTGCTAGGGAGAAAACCAACAAAATGTGTACACTAAGTTATTAGTGTATCTTTAGAAAGCCAGTATGTTTCAAGTCTCCAGTTTTTAGTGTGAGCAGTTCTGCCCTAAATGCCTGAAATGCTGGTGACTCTTGAGTTGCCATTTATGATCAGTTGTAATACAACAAAGTGATGTTTTAAATTTTTGTGAGAGAGAATCTCAGAGTGGAAAAGTAAAGGCAAAACTACACTGGTAGACTGTCTCTGAGAGCAAGTCAGCTCTGCTTGAATGTAACAGAATTACTAAAAAGCCCAATTGACACAACTGTTTTGATGTTGTACTGCAGGCATGTTTATATATTAAATATCATGGTTTTTTTCCTTCCTGAGTAATTGAAGAATGCTTAGAGCAGGTTTATGAACAAAGCAGTGCAAGGGTGCTTGTGGCTGTCACACTGTAGCACAAGGAGACGTGTTGCAGTAAGGGGGTCTGCTTTAAATTTGTTTCAGCAGGAGAAGTTTACTCTTAACAGGCTGTTAACTGTTTTGCTACAGAAAAAGGTTTTTGCTAACAGAATAAAGGAAAAATGTGGTGTGTTAAATATCTGGAGATATTGCTAACATTAGTATTTTTTAAGTATCCTTTTTATTTTTCACATAACCAATAACGGGAGGTCAGTCTAGTCTGTGGCTTGGCATGCCCTAGGAGGGTGCTTCTCAGTGCAGGCTCAATGTTGTGGGTATTTCTTGTTCTCTTGTTGTTTGGAGAGTATATGTTTAGAGAGAATCCAGGTATTGCACAGTCACGTGATACATTCCATGTGCACAGCAGAACTCTATTAAAAGTAGTTCTTGCTCTCCAGTTGTTAAGGGAAACAAAAAATTTATAAATTTTATACAATTACCAAAACTGACAGTGATTGTTCGGTGTAGGCCTAATCTTTCAGACTCCTCTGAGTTTTAGCCATAAAGTGGTTCAAGTATTTACAGGTGGTAACAATACCTATCAGCGATGGAGGGACGGGGACATCTGAGCTTGCATCAGGAGCCAATTTTATTGAGAATATAAGGCATTTATATATGGTTTTACTGCTATGGCATTTATATAAGGTTCTGTTTTTGGTAACAATTTCCCATTGGTTACACATTCTTCATGACATCACGTCACCTGGTAACATTATCTTATCACAGAAGTTTCACAACGTGTCTCTTGTTCACTTCTTGCCCAGGGAGAATTTATCTGTGTTTGTTTCTCCCAAGATTTCTGCTTGATCAGGCCTAGGATATCAGGCTCCTTTGTTAGTTCCATTGTACTCTTTGTTTTATTCCCCATAAATACCCATGCCAGAGACTATTTCCTCAACCCATCTTAGTTTTATACATAATTTTATAATTTATGCTCTGTGGCCCTCAGCCATACCTTGGGCCCTTTATGAGGAAAAGGAGTAATACAGTCCTTTATTTTCTGTGGGGCGTTTCTCTTAAAGGCACTTGCACAGCTGTACTGTGCAGTGCCTTTAAGAGAAGGCACTCTCTTAAATTAGTTCATTGCCTAATCCTTGTCATTTGCAGTGCCCTGCGGTATCCTGGTTGACTGTCATTATCTGCTCAAGCACAGCATATTTGTCCTGAGGTCTTTGTGCCATCTGTGCCAGTTCTCCACGCATGCCTTGGATAGCACAAGCCACCTAAAAAGGCACTGCCTGCCTCTCTTCAGACTGCTGAATTGTGCCTTTGTTTTCCTTGAGGTTTACTTTGGTAGAAGCATTAATAATAGAATGAGGTGTGGAAAGGAGAAGAGAGTATTATAAATTGATTGATCAGTCTATCTTCACTGCTTTTTGTATTTTAATCACAGTTGACAG
>VYZP01028619.1:100568-117911 GCA_013400635.1 Hypocryptadius cinnamomeus | reverse complement strand
GTTTGTTTATTTGCTTTTTTATTTTGTTTTGGTTTCATTTTGTTTTAAGCAACTGCTGTGAATTGGAGGAGAAAGGGTCATTTTTGGTGTTTCTGGAATTCTTTCTTGAAGCAGTGTTTTGAAATATTTGATGTGNGCATTCGGCAGCTGAAAGTCAGAAATGGTTCCTGCTCCATACCTGAAGATTTAAAGGAGGAAATCAAAGACTGCTATGATGTCTATTCTGTAGCTAATGAAGATACTGCTCCTTTTGGACTCCGGAATGGAACTGCGTACGTAGCATTCCTGTAGATACATACTCATTTTTTATATGCTTTTTTATGTGACCCATTTTTCTATCTTAATTTTATGGTGTTAGTCAAAGGAACTTTGTAACTTCTTTCTCAGAGGTTACATCAAAACTTTGTAGCAAGGACCCCCTGAATTAAAGCATATTTAATAGCTAATGCATGTTTTTTGGTCAGGTTTTGTTGATGTCTGTTTTATTAATTGTAAGTTAAAGGTGAAAAGACCAGTGTGCTCTCTTTCACTTCTGAACTAGCTGGACATACACCAATGAGAAGGATTTGAATGGCAGCAGCCACTGGGGCTTGATTGCCACATACAGTGGGGCTGGTTATTACCAAGACCTCTCGAGGACCAGAGAAGTGACAGCTCTGCAGATTGCAAGCCTGAAGAAGAACCTGTGGCTGGACAGAGGGACCAGAGCAGCCTTCATTGACTTCTCTGTGTACAATGCAAACATCAACCTGTTCTGCGTGATCAGGTATGAACAGAACCATGGCAGTGTTCAGTTGCATGGTGTGGGTTGTAGACTTGGGGTTTTCTTGTGGTTGGTGGTGTTTTGGGGACATAGGTGAGTATGTTTTGTGTAAAAAGGACAGACAGCTGAAGTGCCATGCCTCCCTGTCAAAGAAGTGAGACTCCTCATGGAGTCTGTCCTGGCTTTCCTGGTGCCACAGTGCCTTGGGTGGAGTTTGCAGGAGACCTTTCTGGAGACTTGGCATATTCAAGTAAATACGTGGATATAGAGTATCAGCCTTTGGTTTAGACAGTATGAAGCAGGCAGAGATGAAAACAAATCTTTCTGTCTCTGTTTCCTCACTGTTCCTGAAAGGCTTCAAGTTTTAGTCAGAATTGAGTGTGGTCACGTTTACAATTTTTGTGTGGTGTGAAAAATCTGAATCATATGTGGGTTTGTTTCTATTATTTAGATAATTATACAAATAAACCCAAGTGTCTTTTAGTAGTGCTTTTCATCAGTTCTTGTTAAATTAATTTTTTTTCTTTGCCTTTTTTTAAATGCAGGTTGCTAGTAGAATTTCCAGCCACTGGAGGCCTGGTTACATCTTGGCACTTTCAGCCTGTGAGGCTGATTCATTACATCTCCACTTTTGATTTTTTCCTGGCAGCCTGTGAAATGTCCTTCTGTCTTTTTGTTCTGTATTATATGGTGGAAGAGGTCTTAGAAATTCACATTCATAGACTGCGCTACTTCAGAAGTGTTTGGAATTGCCTTGATATCCTTATCATTGTGGTAAGTAACCTTTGTAATCAGGCTAAAATTGCTTTCTAAAATGCACTTTGTGGCAGACATTAATTACTCAGTGATCCTGTTGTGGTTTTAAGGTACAGGACCATCATTAGGAAGGATACTTCCAGACTATTAGGCTGTTCAGTCTGAATATGACAATTTAGTCTGTTTTAGTCTGTCTCAACAATGTTGGTATGTTTTGCAAAGTTGGTTGTTCTGTCTTCAGTGCTTTCAGCCTGGTGCAAAGTTAGAGTATTTGTCCATCATGCATTTCCAGTTTTTGTTTGTACAGACTTAGCTTTTATTGGAGGTGACAAACTTGCCCTCCCTTCTACATATTTGATACAGACTATTGCACTGGTTTTCAGATAAGAAAATCATCTGCTTTAAAAAAGTGATTTGCATTTCAGGGGTTGGGACTGGGATTTGGATATGTTTGCAAAGAACCACAAGGAGATTTATCTTGGTATTAAATGCTCATCAGCTAATACCAAGTTTGAAGAAGGGCCTCAGAATTGTAGAGTGCTAGCAGCTGTCTAGGTTAAGTGAACAATGTTGCACATCAGTAATCTTAGTGCACCAGAAAATATGAGCTTTGGATGTAAAGCTGCATAATATAATTCTGGACTCAGAGCAAGCTGTGCTTACCAAAAGTATACAATGCCAGAAATGCTGAAACAGTTCCAGTCCCATACTTGTTTTGTATCTTCAGGCATGGATTAATCAAAGGTTTCACGTCTTGAAGCCAGTATTTGTAATCCAGGGAAATCATACTTGCATCACAGTGCTTTGTAAACGAAGGGCTGCTTAGGAGGATGTTTACATGAACTGTGTGCTGTTTTTTACACTTAATGGTTGGGCAGGGATAAAATGCTTTGCTGTTACAGTCAGTGAAGAGTATTCAAGTGTGAGTGTAAAATTCAGTTCACACAAGAAGTCAGAATTCTATGTTTATACGTTGTCTGAGGAGCATTGTTTGAAAGTGGGATTATGTACTTATGTGGTGAAGTGTTCACTTACAGTAATGAACAGCACATTTGCAGAAGTCAAAGCAAGAAACCTCTGTGGTAAAATTGCAGCTTCTCTGCTGTTGCTTGTTCTGGGCAATACTGCTCAGTCTGTGCTCTGGAGAAACTGTAGTACCTTTTTTGCTACTGCTGTCTTTCTTCTCTGTGACAACATCGCTTCTGTAATCCTGCTAGGTGCCACTGTCATCTTGTTCTTCACGAACAGTGGCGAGGAAATGACTTCTAAATCTTCTTACTCCCAGACTATTTGTCTGTAGTCCAGGACTATAATGGTTTTACTGTGAAATGCGTGAAGTTCCGCATATCTTAACTTTATCGGGCATAAATGTCTCAAACAAGTTGCTTTAAAACCCTAATTACTTTCTGTAAATTTGTGTGTTTCTTTTGTCCTCAGCTGTCTGTGGTAGCTATAGGAATTAGCATCTATAGGACATCAACTGTCGATATGCTCCTGAAGAAGCTGCTGGAAGATCAGAACTCATTCCCCAATTTTGAACCCTTAGCATATTGGCAAATGCAGTTTAACAACATCGCTGCAGTCACTGTGTTTTTTGTCTGGATTAAGGTAATTCAAGACACACATCTTTATTCTAGCATTAGAATGTAAGCAGTATTCTGAGTTTCATGAGACACATTATTTGAGGTTTACTCATGTTTCTCTCAAAGTCAGTCATGTGAGAAAGTCAGAACAGTGATAACTTCTTGCAGATGAAAAGCTAAGTTGTAATTTGCCACAGGTGTAGTCAGCTCTAGTTTAGGTCTAGAAGATGCAGTCAGTGCTTGTGTTTTATCAGCAGACATGTTAAGAAATATTTTTATTATTCCTCAATTGATAAGTCAGTAATTCTTACTGGGTACTGCTTTGTCTCCAGCCATGAGCAGTAAGACATCTCATGCAAAAGAGTGGAGAGCAATTATGTTAAGAAATTGTCTACCTTCTCTTTTCAGCTTTTCTCTTTTCTTTTTTCTTTTAACAGCTTTTCAAATTTGTTAACTTCAACAGAACGATGAGTCAGTTATCCACCACGATGTCTCGCTGTGTCAAGGATGTCATTGGCTTTGCCATTATGTTTTTTATTATTTTCTTAGCATACGCTCAGTTGGCCTATCTTGTCTTCGGCACTCAAATTGATGACTTCAGCACTTTCCAGGAGTGCATGTAAGTACAGGTATAAAAAATGCAAAGAAGATTTTAGTGCATTGGTGAATTGGTTACTTTATCAGAGGCAAATCCTGTGACATCCATCTAAGCAGATAAGCTGCAGGCATGCTCCTGTTGATATAACCTGGTAGCAAACACATTTTTATAACATTTTTATCTCTGTGTTATTGCTGTCAGATCAGTAAGCTAAAAATGGCAGGGCTGGGTTGGTGTGATATGATTTTTACAGAGGTTGGTTACATTCCTAGACAAAGCAATGACTCCATGTTCAGTGATTAGATGCTTACTGAAATATTGGATGCATAATAAGGCTGTGTTCCTGATGGTGTTCATAGTTGCTTGACTCAGAGTTCATCTTAGCCAACCACAAAATTTATAAGTATCTGGAATCCAGGAGAGAAAGAGAGAGGACTTAATATAAGATTGCTAATCAATTTTTCCTTGGTTGATTTGGTGCAACATAACCTGATTGTAACTGAGGAAATTAACAGGTTGTTGAGTCACTGATTTCCCCTGCTCTCTTACACTGGGGCAGCGTTGCAAGGAGTTTCTTGCAGAGAAGGAAGGAAATATGCTCATGATTGCCAAGCTTCTTCCAGCTTTGAGGGAGAGGGTTGGGGTTGTATGTGTATGAGGAAGATGGGAGTGGGTCTCAGAGCTTCACAGTAGTAACTGTTAGTTTGCTCTGCTTCCTGTTGTGACCAAAAAGGAGAAATAGCCCTCATGGTTTTGTTCTGTGTGTGGCACCTGACTGTGAGTTGGGTTATGCCTATGGATGTGCTTGATGGATTGTTTTTGCAGTCCCTGATAAAGTTTTAAAACAGTGCAGATCTCTCTGCAGCCTGTCAGTCACACTGCTGGAATAAAATAGCTTGAGAATCCTTGCACGTCTCCAGTAATATTTTCTTGAACTCCTGGATGTGTTTTGTTTTTTAAGATTTACTCAGTTCCGTATCATTTTGGGAGACTTCAACTTCACAGAGGTTGAAGAAGCTAATCGAATTTTGGGACCCGTTTATTTCACTACATTTGTGTTCTTTATGTTCTTCATTCTTTTGGTATGTACACTTCGTTTATGTGGGGTGGGTCAGTGGCTGGTTTTGCATCCCTTGTCCTTTGATTCCTCCTGCAATTTTGGGGCTTTTTCTGATACTGACGAGTGTATGGCCCATGAAGGGGCCTGACTGCTACATGGCTGGCCACTACACTCTTTCCTGTTTTTCCTCATTTGAAATTGATTTGCATAGTATGTTTTTTTGTCATTCTCATGTAGTGCTCCACATTGTGGTTTTTAAATTTATTATTATTATTAATTTTATTTCTAAAATCTGAATTGTGCCTGGTTGGCAGATACAGCAAGGCTGTCTCTTTTGGTGAAAAGTATCTGTTCTGTTCCATGCAGTCTCTTGGTTCATAAAGTGCTCTGATGTGTGACTGGCTGTGTTTATAACGGCCTTGTTCTTGCATGCCACACACAGCTTTGCCTGATGCAAGAGCATGGCTCTTCAGCAGTACTGTATCATCATAATTTTTAGTGTTATTTAGTGACCCTCATACGTAGTGCAGCTTTTTGGTACTATTTGAGATGAGGAGGAGTGGCATTCAGATTTTATTTGTGGGAAAATACTTAATCTTGGATATTCACTAGTAAGGATGCAGAGAATTTTAAGTGTTTTGTGAGGAATTTAAGTGTTCGGTGAGATGGACCAGGATTCAGTGGGAAAATAGCATGTGCCACTATGTGCCAACGGTTCACATAAAGCAGGTTTCCTATTTGCTTTGTAGCACCTAAAGTATTCCAGAGGAACAGTCTAGTGTCCAGCAAGGGAAAGAAATATCTTTTTTCTAAGGGGCAACAGAAAAGCACTGGAAGGTGAAGTCAGAGCCAGTTATCCAAAATACTCACTGTAATTTGTGTGGTTTTTAATATTATTTTGCCTGAATGAAATGTTGATGCAAGTCCCTTGAGACTAGTCTGAGACCTAGAAATTAAGTTAGGGAGGGTGGGCAGAAAGCACCAACTCTTAAAGCTGGGCAAAATAGGAGCAGAAAATAGCACAACAGTGAATTGTCAAATTACCTCTTACTTCTCTGGTGTTGGGCATGAATGCATAAAGGTACGGCACTGAAAAATTATTCCAAAGCATGTTTTTTAAGTCCATGAGGAAACAGAGGATAACACTGCCTTTCTACATTGAACATACCAGTAAATTGGGTAACTCTTCTTGAATATGCAATTTGTAATTCAGTCATGTTTACTCCATGTCCAGCAGGAGCCTTTCAGTGATGACAGCATGGTTTGATTAAGTTACATTCTTGGCACAGGGTTAGTGAGACCAATATTTTCTCCTTTCTCTG
Source organism: Hypocryptadius cinnamomeus (assembly GCA_013400635.1). NCBI lineage: Eukaryota > Metazoa > Chordata > Aves > Passeriformes > Zosteropidae > Hypocryptadius > Hypocryptadius cinnamomeus. The sequence continues at coordinate 111,829 of VYZP01028619.1, read as the reverse complement.
AACAAGAGTCCTTTCCAGAGTTGGTACCGTAAATGCCAAGTGCCTGATTTTAAGCTTTTTGATTTTATCTTTAGTTTGAAATGCAAGCAGAGCTGTAACTAGATAAGAACCTTTGGTTTGTGCTGGTTATTACGGGATGAGTAGTTAACTTGATTCCTCAGGCATTTTTGTTGCCAGCTGTTTTGCCTGGATTAATTCACAGCTGTTACCTGTGTAAGTTTCACCTTGCAGAGTTTACTGCCACTGCTGTGTGTAGCTGTGAACCCTTTCTGAAAAGTAATTCTCCAGTTATGTTAATAACCAGTGATGTTGATTAAAATTTGTTATGCTGCAGCACATAATATTTCAATATCAAGCTCTGGATGTTAGTTTCATTTTAAACAGATCACCATTTTCTTCTGGCCTTTTGAAACAAAATCCATGTTAAGGTCTGCACAATGAGGTCATAGGAGTAGTAGGGCTCAGTCCTATCGAAATTTGAAATTTCAACATTTTTGTTTTCTCTTATGAACAGAACATGTTTTTGGCCATTATCAATGATACCTACTCTGAAGTCAAATCAGATATGGCACAACAGAAAGCAGAAATGGAATTGTCTGACCTTATCAGGAAGGTAAATGTAATGCTTTGTTTTTTTGATATCTTATTCATCACAACTGAACTTATTTCATGAAATACTATATAAACTGTACAAAGTAAAGCTGGCAGCAGCTGGTCAGAGTACACATCTCAGTTAAAATAAATTAATCTGAGCTCAGTGTAAATTAAATGAGTGAAAACTTCCCATCACAATGTATTTCAGTCATCTGAGACTTTGCCTTGAATGATCACACTGAACACACTGAATGAGATTATACTGTAGCTGATTTCTGTACTCAATAAAGTTATCTCGTTTCATGAGAAACAACAAAATTTTACTTTCTCTTTTAGGGCTACAACAAAGCCATGATTAAACTTAAATTGAAGAAAACTACTGTTGATGACATTTCAGAAAGTCTGAGACAAGGTGGAGGAAAACTCAATTTTGATGAACTCCGGCAGGATCTCAAAGGGTAAGGGAGTTGTTGCTTCTTACCTTGAATAGTATACCCAGGGACTTGTGATGATAACTTTTTGATGTGATTTTCCTCTACACTAATGTGGATAAAGACACACACCAGAGTGTTTTTCTCTGCATTGTGGCTGGTGTAGGCATCGCTCTGGGGCCCAATCTCCTTGAATTTCTGTGTTTTGGGGAGAAAAACACAGAAATCTCTGAGGAAGCAGAGACCTAAGGCCTTTGAGGAAATGGTAAATGTTTCCGTCAGACCACTGCAGGAGTTTGTGGACAGTCAGGAGTCCAAGGCAAGGGTACAAATCAAGGAGATACAGAAGGGAGTTGTGAAAGAGAAATGTTCAATGTAGGGAAGACTGGTCCTTTAACTAATGACGGATAAGGACTGAGGGGTTTTTATCAGTGTTGTGAATCTATAGGCAACACTGGGATGTCTTTGTCTTGAGGATGAAAGTCTATGTCTTCTAATACAGAGTTCTTTCAGCATCTGAAAAATGGAAAGTGAAGGAACTGCTTTTACTGCCTTTTCAGGAAGGGGCACACGGATGCAGAAATTGAAGCAATATTTACCAAATATGATCAGGATGGGGACCAGGAATTGACAGAGCATGAACATCAGCAGATGAGAGATGACCTGGAGAAAGAGAGGGTGAGCTCAGCATTAGGAGTGGGATGCTGCCAGCACTGTCTGCCAGTCTGCTCCCTGTGCTGGTTTCCTGCCTCAGAAAAATCCTCTTGTCTCCCTTCACTTCTGCTGTCATTCCTGGCTGTCTGAGCAGAGCTGCAAAAAGGCACAGGGGAACTGATAGAGGACAGGAGCTCTTTGATCTTGACACCACCATCCTCCATGTACAGGTGAAAGTTTTTTACATCTTTTCTCTCTCTCTCTCTCTCTCTCTCTGTCTCTCTCTCTCTCTCTCTCTCTGTCTCTCTCTCTCTCTCTGGTTTGTGTTTTCACAAAGGAGGATCTGGACCTGGATAGGAGCTCTCTACCACGTCCTCTGAGCAGCCGCAGCTTCCCCCGGAGCTTGGACGACTCTGAGGAGGATGAGGATGAAGACAGCGGACACAGCTCCAGGAGGAGGGGCAGCAGCTCTAGTGGGGTTTCCTACGAAGAGTTCCAAGTGTAAGTTTATCCTTCTGAGGGGGACAAATCTGCATATTGGGTTTTGGTTGTTTTTTTCTTATTTCATTGTGCATTTTCTTCTTTGGGTTATATAGTATTCTCTCCTTGATATTAATCAAATTATTCATAAAAGCAAGTGTTAGGATTTTGTTGTGCATAAGTCACTCCTTTTAGTAGCTTTCAAATAATATCTGAACTGGAAGTGCCTTAGAGAGCCTCATGGAAGTTGATTAGAATATAGAAAATCAGAATAAACAAAAAAACCCCCAGTAACAAAAGCCCTGTCCTTAAAATCTTGTCATTGAAAAGTCAGAGAAAAGGGTCATGTTACAATAATGCCAGAAAAGACTTCTCTGTTTTTCTAAGTAGTAAACCCTTGAGTTTATTTTAAGTTCAGTGAGAGCTTTAATGGTTGTTTTTAATAAGATTAAGTTACTCATGAGTGTGTATTTTGTCTGAAGTGATAGATCTCCATATTAATTAATTACAGCAACACTAGCTGAATAAAGAATTATATAACTGGAACCAACAAATTTTCATGATGATGCCCTAAGAGCAGTGAAAGCAGAGTGCAAGATGTACTTTTTTTCCCCATGTTTTACTTTCTTGCCCCCGTTTTACTTTCTTGCTTTGGTATACCTTGTCCCTCCTGGATAGTAGGACTGGTTTGTGGGAAGTCAGAGGCGTGCTTGGGTAACAGTGATGTCTCATCCTTGTCTGCTCTGTGTGTTGACATGCTAGAACGGTGCTGACTGGGCAATGTCTGAGTCACTGAAGCTCCCACTTGTTGCCCTCAGACTCATGAGGCGGGTGGATCGCATGGAGCATTCCATTGGCAGTATCGTCTCCAAGATCGATGCCGTGATCGTGAAGCTGGAAGCCATGGAGAGGGCCAAGCTAAAAAGGAGAGATGTGTTGGGAAGGCTGTTAGATGGAGTGACAGAGGTAAGAAGCTCACTCTCTGTGGCCTGGTCACAACCTGAATGTCTTCCTTTCTGTTGGCAGTTCTTTCTACTGCCTGGCTTGGCAGGATTGAAGGAGAGGCAGTAAAGAGGAGGTGGGTGCTTTGGCAGTAAGTGAGTGATTTCAGTTAGGTGTTAGGAAAACATGAAATTTAAAACATGAAATTTTGGGAACACGATTCAAGATTCAGATATGACAACATGTCTTACAGCAGCCCTGTGTCACCATTTAAACCTGTGATCTGGACAGCAGTGGTGTTCAGTAGTTGCTGAAGCAGCTCCTCCATCCCTTGGTGTCTGTTGGGATTAATACAATATTTTTTGTGGACTAGTCTGTTAGAGTCTATGGGATCCAGCCCAGTCTGCTCTTATTCTCCTTTGTTGATTCTGGGACTGTGTGTGGGAGAGGTAGGAGAGGTCACTTCTGCCACCAGGGTTACCTGACTTATGCTGCTTCCCCTTTCACTCTCTCTTTCCTTGAGGGCCCTTTGAAAATGGCCAGTGGGAGAAATGTGTTACTTCTGTAGATGCTAAAATCTGTCAGGTGGAATACAAGTTGTGTTTTCCTAGGTGGCAGCCTGGGCATTTAATTTCATCCCTGGAAATAAAACAGTTTGCTGTGGGAGCTGTTTCCCCATTAGTCTATGGAAGTACTCAAGTGGTATAAGAATTTCTTGTGGTTGTATAGGGTTTTGCCTAGACTTCAGTTTGGAAGCTGCACTTCCAGCTTGTGTCTTTTAATGTGTTTAGGATGAAAGACTGGGCCGGAATAGCGAAATCCACAGGGAGCAAATGGAGCGGCTGGTGCGAGAGGAGCTGGAGCGCTGGGAGTCGGATGACACAGCCTCCCAAATGAGCCATCGGCTGGGAACGCCCCTGGGACTGAGCGGCCAACCTCGCTCCAGGAACTCCCGGCCGTCTTCTTCCCAGTCAGATGGTGTTGATGCTGGAGCAGGAAATGGGGGGAACAACATCCATGTGTAGCTTGAGCTTTGTAGGTGATTCCACGTTTCAGGTCAGTATTCAGCCAGCAAATTCCCCAGTGTGAGGGGATCATTCTGATCAGACTCCTGAGGACATCTTTCACTGGTGGGAAAAAAGTAAATATTCACTCCATAAATCATTTTCAGGCCTGTGTAGGCCATGTGTAATGCCAGCAGTGGAGTGTCATCCTTGGAAACAAAAATGCTGGAAACTGAATGGATAGCAAGTGGGACAAAATCTACCAGGACAGAAATCTGATTCCATAAAAATATTATTGGGAACACTTGCACAAGGGCAGCAAGCTTCAGACAAAATAATGTGCAGTGCCTGGCATACTAAGGGGCTATTAATTTTCTGCTTCCTCTTGAAAAGTACAATTTTTAAAGGCTTTTAAAAGCAAAATTTTAAATAATATGGCATCAGTTTGTCTTATTCATTATAACAGCTGACAGATAAAACAGCACCTTTTTTTTTAAATATGAGTTTCTATTTGTCTTTCTGAGTTATTCTTGGTATACTAGTATTTTACTTAATTTAAAATATTTTTTTCCTGTTTTGAGAGGTACATTTCTTTAAGCAGAAGAAAGTGCACTTAGTTTGTACAAATGTAAATTGCATCATTCTGTGGTAGAAACTGAATGCATTATAAATAGCATTTAGCAAAAAATATTTGATAACTGCCTTCTCACACCCAACTAACATAATTTTCAGCTAAGTTGCAAAGTGCCCATTTTTTAGTGCTATATTTTAATGACTAAATTGTTTCTGGGATAAACATTCCAGAGGTTCTTAGGTAAGTACAGCTACTTTGCAGAAAATACATTATTTAAAAGCACACAAAGTTGAAAACCACTGAGTTTTCCTTGGGTGTGACAGGGAAAGGGGCAGAAAAGTTTCTGACGGTTGGGAAAATCTGATCTTGTGCCATGTGAAGTTCTAATCACATCTCAGCTATGTGGTCTGTATTTACATTTAACTAAACTGCTTGTGAAATGATTAGCTACATTGTGAAATGATTTCTACATAGACTTTTCTGCTGAGGTGCAACACAGGATTCCTTTGGGAAGGTGTTTGTATTATAATCACTGATTTTTAGTATTTAATTCCCTCTGCTTTGTGTCATAGAAGCTTTATTTTTGAAAGGACATGCAACGTTGAAATTCTGTTGGTTTCCTGTAGAGAGCACCGAAGCAGTGTTTGCGGTTTTGCCTAGGAATATGTCTCCATATGTGGAATGCTGGTTTAGGAGGGAGGCCGTCAGTTGTGCTTTTTTCCTGAAGATGGCAGTGTTCTGGTGTTTAAAGACTGAGAGCTGGTGAAAAAGATAATGGAAAGCAACATAGTCAACCGCATCTCAGCTATTAGTGTATTAGTAGCGTATGTAGAGGAAAAAAGGCCAGTTTAACAAAGTATAAGTGGCATGTGTTGTGTTGGTGCTTTCTGTTTCTACAAGCAGTTGGTGTCTCTTCATTCTTGTGGGAATGTTGCTTCGGCAAAGCTTCCATGTTCCATATATTCTTGCAATGACATTGCCTGGATGTGCAGTGGCTCAGAATGCCTTTCCTCTAACCAGGGAACTTGCTAAAACGAAATAGAATTCACACCTTTCCATTTTTAATTTTATGAGAAACCATACGCACAGAAACCTAATTCATGTAAGCTGGAAGAGGAGGAAATTCAGTACTGGAATTTCATAGTAGCTGTGTCTTGGGAACAGAATTATAGGAGAACAGGTTGTGGTTCTTGTGTGGGTTATTTGGTCCTGTATTGGGAAGAAATTCATACCCTTTCACAGGAGTCCTCATGAACCTGTAAAAACAGTGCACAGCACAGTGGGTAGGGCATTTGTGTGGGATGAGAGCATTCAGATTAAGCTCTCACTTGCCTTGGTTGAAGGATTTTACACCTCAGAAAACTTTCTGAGGAAAGCTTTTCAGTGTTGAACTGCATTTCTGACTGTAAACAAACAGACCAAAGAGAAACACCAGCTGTACACATGGCCATCTGGTGTGCAAGGAAAATAGAAAATACTATACCAAAGCAATTTAAATATACAGAGCCTTGTCTTTATATTCGTATCCAAAATGTGTCTTTCAAAATGTAGATTCAGTCACTCGGTTCACCTTTCATTTGTACTATATGTTTATTATGAAAATGTTTGCATTAATAGCTGTATTTGTTGGGGTGTATTTCAGTAACATGTCGTTGATAACAAACTTCATCTTGAAGTGCAGTAAGTTTCCATGGGGTACCCATGTGTGTTGACAGTGGGCCTTGCAGTAAGTACAGAGCCACTTCATGAATGTTACGAACATTTTATTGATGCATTTTTCAGTTTTAGATTATAATATCATTTGTCACTTATTACAAAGGTACAGTTTTTTGCATAGTAATGTACAGTGTTTGGTCTTATTAGGAAGCTGTTAATTATGCAGGTCTTCTAGAATGATCAAGAATGAGCACTTTACTTCTTAATAAATATTTTATATAATCTACAAAGAAAATATTGTGCCTACACTTCGTTTGTTTATAATGGAACATGAAGAATCCTACATTTTATTTGTGTTACTTTTAGCTCGTACCTTATTCTCAGATTACCTAATAAAGGAAGTAGAGGGTGTAAATTAACACATTGGACTGGGCTGATCCTACTGATTCATTGCCCAAACAGTCCTTTTTTAACACTTTATTTCAGATTTGTGTTTCTGCAAATGCACAGGTCTGCTTTCTGCTATTTCAGGTAGAGCTCCCACTGCTAGTAGCTGTCTCTGTTTCAGGAGGGAATGCTACAGCATCTGGAGGGTTTGAATAGAGCTTGGAAAGCCCAGGCTCCCATGTAAAACCCGTAGTTCTCTCTGGACAGCTGTATTAATGAAAATGGAATTATTAATGTAAATACATCTCAATCTTTAATGAAATACATACATACTGGATTTATTAAGTTTATTAAGCCTTTAGTCAGTGCACTATAAAAGTCACAGTGTGTGGGAAGTGGGAACTTTTATCTATCTATCTGTCTATCTATCTATCTATCTAATACTGTGTGTGTGCTGTAGCATTGCTGATTTTGGAAGATTTCTTCAGGAAGTGCAGTTTGAGATGCATATTTGGAATAAGAGCTTTTTGGAGTAATTCTTCCATGTCCACAGGCATTACTTGGATGCCTTGTATAGACCAAGATTCTTCTCCAGTAAATCTAAATAAAAAGGAAAAGTTGGTCAAAAAACTGAGGAAAAGGGCTAAAAAGGTTATAATTAAAGGTCTGCAAGAAATTGTATAACAAGGACTTCCAGGTTTTAAGCACTGATCACTAAGCAAAATAGGTACAGCAAGGTGGAGTGACAGCTTAATAGTTCAGGTGACAGACTGACATTCAAAAGAGTTGTGTTTTATTTGTGTCACCTCACACTGATGCCATAGCACACACTCAGCTGCTTCCAGCTTGGATCAAAGGGCTGCTACAAACCTGCCACCTAATCACCAGTAATGCTAAAACACAAGTTTTCCTTGGACTGGGGATTCTGGCAGCTCTTCTGCTTTGTTTCTACTCCAAGGAATAGTCAGGGAGACTGAAACTGCATCCCAGGAGGCAAAGAGCAGCAAACTTGTGCCTTCTGTAACAGGCCTGAATTTGGATGAAATGTGACAGCAGATTTCCCACAGCCAGGTGTTCAGGTATTTTGGAACAGGCCTACCAGCAGTGGGGTGCCAGGCAGAGAGCAAGAAGGGTTTTGAGATGTGGGGAATGTACTGGGTTTGTGTGGCTCTCAAAAAGTCATTAGTAATAAATGCAGTAAGGTTGCCAAAGGACCGATCATAACAGTTGGCATCAGTCACAGTTTTGCTGGTGACATTTTGACAAAAGTTGAGACCAGTAATTTCATTCATTTGCAAAGTCATGGAAAGAGTTAAAGATTAGCAGAGACTCATGGGACAAAATGCTCATGAAGGAATTATTCATAAAAAACAAATCAACAATGTTCATCTCTTAGAGAGTTAGAATTTGTTTTAACTCCTGTTCAGGTTTTAAGACTTCTAGTTTTGAAAAAAATAATTTCCAGTGAGAAGAGTTAGGCTTTGTTTTCTGGGAAGTCACAGTAGAGGTCTTTTTGACATAAAAACTTAACACTGTCAAAAATCTGTGTGTGCTGCTCAGGCTGCTGCTTTTCACTGTTGCATGGAGAGTGGTGTGATGTAGACTCTGAGAAACACTCAAAGGAAAAGAATGCTCCTTTCAGGCTAAACCTGAAATTACCAGTTCATTCCAAAGTCTGAGGTAAGCACGCTTCTGTACTGCCACCAGCTTTTCCTGGAGCCGAGGTGGATGCTGTCAGACTGAGTTCCCCAGCTTCTCAGTTTCAGATGTCTGTGCGCAGAAGATGCAGCCATGATATGCATCACCTTGTGCTGCAGAAAGGCAGAGCTGGCAAGCACTGGAAAATTTCCATTTCTCTGTGTTCCTTTGATGCCATAGCTCTATAATAAAGGCCAGCTGTGTTTCCTGGCTTAGTTATTTGAAACAGTTAAGTGAAAATAGGTTTGACAAGGGCCTTAACTGTCTTAACTGGTTGTAATTTCATGCCCAGCAAGAAGAGGAAGGAGACGTCGGCTGGGAGAGGAAAAGCATTTATGTTCAGGATACTTCTCCTTTTTTTATGGCACAGGAAAATGAAAATAAGATCTGACAGGAGAACTAATTTTTTTTTAAAAAGAAGGGAAATATTTAGTTTGAAAGAAGTTATTCATGTCTGTAAGAACCATAATCACAGATTATTTAGCAAATAGAAGTGTGTCATATGGAAGACCCAGGGGAGCAACTCCAGGAGTCTCTGTTGGCATTGCTGTTATTTACATTATCAGATTATACTCTCTCCTCCTGCTGTGTACCTTTTGTGTAAAAAGACACAGCTGAACACAAAGTGAGCGCATGCACTTCCCTGAATGTTCAAGGGGCAGCAAGTTGATGCTTATAAGAATGACATTTACCAGTTAATATGATAAAGCTATTCACCTTTTTTTAAATTTTCTAAATTATGATGTTCTCTTTTAGAAGAACATTTTTATAAAGTGTGCAGAAAACCTGGCACTGTAGCAAGGAATACTGAATTTTTTTATCCAGGGAATAAAAGTTTGAATACTTGTAGTGTTTATCAACATCCCAGAGAAAATTTGCAAACTGAAAATAAGTAACTACAAACCCATAACAGGGATCATTTGAGTACATTTGACTCACCTTGGACTGATGCTGGTCTGTGTCCAGAAACAATGCCCATGATGTTATCTGCAGTGCCTGTCTGCAGCACTACAGAGCAGGGTATTGCATCCTCAGAACTTGACTCTGTGCCCACTGGGACAGTGGAAAAGTAATCAGGAGGCAGGTGGCTATTTCATAATACTGGGGAGTGAGGGAGTAATTGCAGTGTTGTGTTCTTGAAGAAGCAGGGTGACTTAAGATTTTGGCAAGGCAGATTTCTTGAGAATGGACCAGACATGACCCAAAGCCTTATGGAAGCAAAGATTATTTCTCTTGAAATATGAAGGAAATACATGAAACTGGAGAAGCAGAGTTTACTTATTTTAGTAGGTTGGGCTGCCCTTGAGTTTCCACATGTAAAGAAACTGCTGTTTTGAGCTCTTAATCTGTAACTATTTCGTCTCTGAAGAGAAGAGATAGACATACATAATTTAAAATCTTTTATGATGTTGCTATCCTAATTGTTTTCTTTCTTCCTTCTCAGTGTATATATCCACCATCATTACTGTTTGACAGCTTCCAGTGTCCACCTGACATAAATTCTTTCTGTCTTTTATGGTATTTTTTTTCAATTCTTGCTCTGTACTGGAAAAACACAGAACTGCAAACCTTTTTATTGATTTATTCTCTGTTTTAGTGGGTGCTACTCTACAAGCACGTTTCTCAATGCCTGTGGAAAACCCAAATGAAACAAATGTTTTTCCTCACAGGTGGTTAGAATGCAGCCTACAAGGCTCTTATTTTATCCACCAGCGCAGGAGTCAAGAAAGATGATGACATTTTTTTACACAGCCCAGAGCATCCAGCCAGTGGTAGTGGCTTCATCAGTAAAACATGTAGGCCCATGGTGAGAACTAGAGGGTCAGCAAGCACTCAGACACTTGTTAAATCTTTGCTTTTGAACAAATACAATTTATAAACCCTTGGTACATTGTGAAAAAAAAGTCACAATCCCCAGGTCAGTGCCATGGGCCTTTTACATGTGTCATTTGAAAAGTCAGCAGCCTATATCATGCAGTTGTCCCAAGTATGTGTATACTGTCTAACCTTCTGCCTCCTCATCAAAAGCCGTTCATACTGCTCTGCCGCCAGGCTTACTAACTTGCTTCACAAACCACTGAAATAATTCTTTATTCTAGAAGAATTGCTTCAACAATTGTAATTATTGATTATTAAATATTTTTAGCACAAAGAAGCTAAAGAGTAGAATTGAATACCAGTGATTTCAGTTTTGCCAGTGCCCTTCTGCATATTAAGAGCTCTCAATTAAAACAGGTTTACTCCTTAGGCTGCTCTTAACATTAGGTTGCAGTTTACTTTTTTCTTCTTGATAAATAAATATAGAGCTTTTTCAGGCTTCTCTGAATTATGGCATTCCAAACCTGTGTAAGTTTTAAATACTCTTCCTAGGACATGACCACTTCAATTGGGTGATGTATTAGCTGTATCTAGCCTGCTTGCTATCTGTTCTTGCCTTCATGAACATTCACTACAAGGAAAAAGCAATTACTTTCAGTTACTGGCACAGAAAATATCAAAACCTTAGTTTCTGTACTGAAAGCAATAAAATTTAAAAGTGGTATCTTTTAAGATTATTATAATGAAATTTCATTCAAACTAATTGAATTAAATGAGTTTAATAACTCTCTAGAAAATATCAACCCTCAGCTTGTGATTCATTTTAATTGAAGTTATTCAGACGGAGGATGTAAAGAAAAATCTTCAACTAGATTGAGTACTCTAAAACCTAAATAAGAGTGAGTCTTTTATAGTTTCCAAGAGTCCAGATTAAGTCACTTGCTGTCAAAGTGTATGCAAACTAAAGAGGAATTTTCATACGCGAAAACATATTTTCAGTGAAGTTAGTGATATAATCAGAAT
>VYZP01028619.1:46068-99467 GCA_013400635.1 Hypocryptadius cinnamomeus | reverse complement strand
TCACAGCACCAGTCTGACAGAGTTCAAGAAGTGTTTGGACAATGCTCTCAGGCACAGGGTGTGACTCCTGTGTATATCCTGTGCAGGACCAGGAGTTGGACTTGATGATCCTTGTGGTCCCTTCCAGTTCAGGGTATTCTATGTTTCTAAATCTCACAGAAATAAGGTCCTGTAAGATTTTTTTTGTGGCCTAGGCAAGCTGGGGCAAACACTGCAGGAGCAATAAGATGAACAGTAACAACCCAAGAAAGAGCTGTAAAGTTGCTGTCTATGCATTTTTATGCATTTACTATGCGTAAGTCTGCAGATAAAAAAGAGATGAGCTAGCATTGCTGCACATGGCCGGGGAAAAGCTGGCCTGCCAGAGCAATCTATGGACTTTTACAAAGGTGCTACCATCCTGTTTAGTCATGCACTTGAAACTGGTCACCATAAAAATTACTAAGAACTACTCATGATAGCAGCACTAATGGGACAGTGAAGATGACTTGCAGTTATGCAGAGGATATACACTGGCACTGTAAAAAGAACACCTTTATTTAAAAACACAGTGCTTCTACCACTTGACCGAGGCAAGAAAGGCTTAATGGCATCAATAAGTACAGTCTAGAGTAATGATTCCCAAATAGAAAAGGGCACTGGGATGAAAGGGATTTTGTCCCTGTCTCACATATCCTGTGACCACGTAAGCAGCTGAGATTATGTTGGTGTCCTGATAAGCATCACTTTAGACTGAATTGCTTTCTGGTGAAGGTAGGTGCTAATTAAAGTATGGAACCATTATTTATTTCAGGTTAAGCCACTAAATATTAGATATAATGTTTGACAAGATCATAGCTAGAACATGCAGAAAGACAACAGTCTCTTGAAGAAATGAACAGCTGTACACTTTTTTGTGGCAAAGAGGAGTGAGCCATGCTAGACATTTTGACAGAGTAAATTACCAGCAAGTATTTAATATACAAGCATGGCATTCATATTGTCATCTTGAGTAATAATAAAAATACAAAGAAATTTCTCCTTAAAAATAATCAAGTCAGTTGCACAATCAGTTCAGCAAACTACTGAACAGTGGGAATTGCATCCTTCCCTCTGGTTTTAAGAGAACTTCTTCATGAAGTGCAGTTTGAGGTAGGCGATGGTAAGGAAGATTAGGGTCATGCAGGCCAGAGCCAGGTGGTTCTGCCACAGGCCCCAGGTGCTCACATCGATGCCTTGACTCTCCAGATAGTCCTCTCCAGTACATGGCCTACAGATAAATACACACACATTGATAAGCTTAGTCACTTAATAAACCACTCACCAGGATCTAGGAAGATCTCTAGAAGTTGTAATGTGGTTGCATGTGTGTAGTAGGCTGGGCAAACACCAGCAATAGGTCAGTGGTTAATTTTCCATTTGTAAATTTGCTTTTCTCGTAGCTCCAGTTTCACGTAGGAAGCTGAAATGGATTTTGTGAGGCTGTGCAATTGTGTGTATGTGTGCATAGCTCTCACTAAATACAGTTTGAAGAAAAGTAAGAAGCATAATGCCAGATATTTCTAGTGTTATAAATACTAAATATGCCAACAAGCAAAATATTCCATGCAGTCAGAATGCAAAAACCCGGTCAAAGGTTCCTTTTCCATGTTAAAACCTCACAAATTCTCTGATCATCAGTGAGTATCTCTGATACTCAGACTGATGTTCTAGGACTTCTAAAGCTGCTGATGGTGGGATTTGTTTCAGCGTGCCAAAATACTTACATCTGGCCTGTCTGTCGATACCTACTGTCACTGCTTAAAACTGTGTTGTTACTGCTGCCACAGAAGTTCAGACCAGTCAACTCATTGATCTGTAAAGCCTTTTAAAATAAAAGAAACAATGACAACAGAAATTAGTTGGTAAAGGAGTGATACATTCCCAAGATGAGATATAATGCAATTAAAATTAATTCTAAAAATGTGCTGGTATCACTATTATATTTGCCAAATCCCCATTTTTTAGCAAAGTAGCAGAGTTCTTTTTTTTCTTTTAAGAGAGGAATGTATATAACCTATACACACCTGGTAAAGCATGCACCACAACAGGCTTTACCACNACACAATGCTTGTGAGATTGACCAGCAACCCAGAAAAAATCTAGAGGCAACGTTTGCAAAAAAAAAGCCATAACAAAATAAAAAATGGATTACAAATTACATGCTTTTATCATGTGTCCTTCTCTAGCTCTTGACTTTGCTTCTTCAGATAAAAAGGAATGGGAAAGCATTCCTAGAGGAAGAAACTCTTCCAGCAGAAGAACAAAAGGGAAGGATTTATATGTTATTGAGCTTTGGGCCATAACCTCAGGTCCTTCCCCCAAAACAAGTAACAAGGAATGCTTTTCCCTGTGCAGTAAACCCATGTGCTTCTTGTCTAGGGGTCCCACATGGGTACATATGAACTCTCTGCTGCTCCTCAGTGTGGGACTGCTCTGGGTTTTGCCTGTGTGCCCTGAGTCTGAGGCAATGTGGATTTTGGCTGTAGGTTCAGCTCTGCCTCATCTAAAGTGCCGGTCTCCTGACTGTGGCTGTGTGTTGGCCAGTTTAACATGCCCAAGGTGGGCTCTGCAGCTGAGGAGGACAGCTGAGCTAGTGGTCTCAGAAGACAGAGGGCTGCAGGTCATGTTCTCAGCCAGACACATTTGCCTTTCACAAAGTTAAGAGAGAGAGAATGAAATGTAGCCCTAAGTGGCTTTCCTACTTTCCAGGCAGTTTTCTGTCTGCTAGAGACACAGAGAAGAAGCCAGAGGAACCCTCTCCTCCTCACACCCAACCCCTCAGCCCCTCACTTCTTGTTCTTTCAAAGGACAAATCAGAATATGCCACCCGACAGTATCAGGATACTCAAATCAGACAAATCAGGATATGTTCACCCCAACAGAATTTTGCGTAATTCAGCTGAACTCCATGCTAGTAGGATTTCTGGATTTCAGCATTTCTGGGGTTTCATGATCCAGACTAGAGAACTGAAAAGTGCTACTCACAATCATAAAAACAAATGCAACAGTCATGAGTAGGTTTGCTACAGCGACCACGCTCTGTCCTGCTGCAATGGCAAGTGCCATGGAAGTGGCTGTGTAGGACACCATCATAAGAGTGAACATCATTGTAAAGAAGGCTCCTACTGTTGGTTTCAAACCTTAAAGATCAGAACAAGAAGGGTTTCAGAATGATCCTGCTGAAAGCTCTGCCATAACCTGAACACTATCCTGACTTTCCTAGTGTGTCCTGCTTACAAATTACACCTTATCTGCCAGCACAGCCTGTGTCACTGAGACCCAAGACTGCTGTGGTGCTTGCAACAGCCCTTATGTGCCTGTCTTGACAGTGAGGATGAATAACTAGTATGCCCAAAACTGCAGTAAGACTGAAGATAGTAGAATGTGTAGATGTACTTCACACATCCAAAGTGGCTGCAAGTTGTCCATCAAAGGAGAAACTTCTAGTGCACTTCCATGAGCAGCAGCTGTACATCATTTCACTAGTTTCCAGCAGAGAGCTCTCCTAAAGAACCTAGCAGCCTTGAGGTGGTTATGGATTCAGTAGCAAAGTCTGTTTCTCTCCAGTTTCACAGTTTGAGAGCCTCTTGCTGATGTGGCCTTGTTTCCTATTCCTTAGGGTAAAAGCTCAGACCAAAGCCAACAAACTGGTACTAATTTACACAGTATTAAGACCTTAAAACAAAACCTTTCCTTTTAGATGTTTTTGCAAGGACCAGAAAAGTATCTTGTGAGAGTCATCAGAAGCCAAGAAGGCCATAGATGAAAAGGAATAAATCAAAACAATGTTGTAAAGGTTATGGCTTCCTTCTAAGGACAGTGGAGATGAGACATGTCACAGATTCTCTGATGAATGCTTTAATCTTTGTGTAGAAAACAACATGGTGTGCTAGAAGTAAGCTCAGTAGCCAATGCCACGCCAGTGTAGGGATTTAGCTTATATAGATATCCATGTATGCATACACATCTATAAGATGCATGTGCCATGATTTATTGGGGGGGTTGGAATGAGATTGTAGGAGACCATACTTGCCTAGCATAAAGTAAACTATGCAGGTGAAGATGATGCTGGGCATAGTCCTTATGGGTATTAAATCAGCCATTAGCTTTGCTATGAAGTATACAGATGTTCTGTAGTACCCACTGATATATTCATGCCTGGAACACAGAGATAGGTACAGCACATTACAAATTTAACCACTAAAAACCAGTTTGATTTTCACCTCTTGACAAATAAATTCTAGCTCAAACTGGAAGAAAATCTTTCATACGTAAGCTACAATGCAGCTGTCCAGTAAGCCTATACACTATAGAACTGGTGACATTTTTCATATGTAAGTGAACATGGGTATTTGTGCACATAATTTTTAGTAAATTTATGTGTCATGTCATCGAGACAGAGAGCGTAAAGTTCGAATAATTTTCATATTTTATACAGCATAATATGCATAGCTTTAAAGAATCCAGTTTTTATCCAGACATTTATTGCCCTCACTAGCAAGTCACACAGTATTAATCAATGCCAAAACTGAGTATTCAAGGGTTTTTTACCAACTGTGTCAATGATATTACACTCTGAGCCAGTTGTAATCATAGGTACCTTTTGGGGGGTTTGCAGACAACTCACTAGCAGACTAACAGAGCACATTTGCAATGAGGACTATCATTGAAATAATTTGAAAATTCTGCACTAACTGTACCTAAATGACATTTACAGCATGTCAGACAAACTCATGGTCTAACAGCAGATTCTGGTATATTTTTTGTATGTTTTACTTACATAAATATCTTCTTTTCCACAACAAAGAGTTCAAGAGCTGAGACGCTGCTGAAACACTGGTTTGTGGTCAGAAAGAACATTGCACCCACTCTGCAAAATAGCAAAACAGAGAGCTGTTATTTAAAATGGGATGTAAATGTAGTGTTTCCACAACTGAGTACATAAATCTACTTGCAGTGCCTGAAGTTTGGCAGTATTTGACCTTCCATCCCAAAATCCAATGGAAAAGTCTTGGCTATGAGTGAATCTGTAACAAGCCTGACATAGATGTGGTACAGTTATTATTTGGTTTTGGCATGCAATGAGAGCACATTGTCTTATGCAGTCAAAATATAGAAAATCAACTGAGGTATTTTTGAGGGGCTGTGGTTTGGTTTTTTCCTTGATGTAATTTCCTGACATGTTAAAGATTCTCAGATAGTGAGGCATTTGTCTGCTGCAAACAGAGATGAATCAAATAAACAGTGTGAGAAGTATTTTCACCTTTCCCACAAAAATTTAAGGCACTTCCTACTCAATTTAAAACTGGGCTGTTTTTAAACAAATGCTATGAAGTCTTACGGAATCAAAAACCCAGTGGTTTCATAGTTGCAAACTCATGTGTCAGGTCAGGTACATACAGCTGCCAAAATGATACATAGAGCAGCATAATTTGAAAATCTCTTACTGCTGGTAAATTCAAGTGTGTGGATAGAAACAGTTGCAAGATTACGACTTTAGTTACCTAGGTTTATGTAGCCACAAGTCTGTATATTTTAACTCTCTCAGTTCTGCAGAGACCTTGCTAGAGGAACAAAATCACTTCCTCACTTCCAAGTCACACAGACTTGGCCTTACTGATGTGAAGGGACATATTTGCTTTAAAGAGGTATTAAGCTCCTTTAAAGGGAGCTTTATCAAATTTTTGAATATCCATTACCTAGACTGACTGACCTGTTCTGTAGTCCAGCAGAGTTATATTCAAGTCCAAAGTAGATGGCGCCTACAATCAGTCCCAGAAAAGCTGTAATACAAAGCTAAATGGGAAAAAGTGAAAAGAGGAGGGAAAGTATCATTCTCATTGCTTCAAAGGTTTTCCTGACTGCAAGGATGAGGATGACAGTTTATTCTCATGCTCTACTGTGTGTAATTACTGGGCTCTATCATACATCTTACTCGTGGGATTGTTTTTAATGAGATGCTACAACGGGGCTGCAGATATGCTGATATTTGCAGTCTGTGGCGATTTAAATAGCAGAGATAACAGCTGCCACAAGGATGTCACTTAGAAGACTGAAGTATGTGCATCACACTTTTTTAATGCTAAATGCAAATGACAAAAAATCGCAGGAAAACAATGGTATCAGGCAGTTCTGTCACTTTTAAGCCTGAGCAATGCATGAGTCTTAACACCATAAACTACTTGATCCTTGGTACCTTCTCGCTAACATCCTGCCGAAAGGAGCAAATGTCAGGGATAATTCAGCTCCTGAGCCAGTTGCAGTGGAAAGCAGGGATCATTTCAAGACCAATTTGGAGCAGATTAATGAAAAAAAGGCTTAATGAGCCATGGACCCCTAAAGAATGCTGGACAAATCCACCCCTAATGAGGGTGGGGAGATAAAAAAAGATTGTGAGAAACAAGCCAGGACCATTAACCTTGGGCTGTGAAGGAGGTTCTTGAGAGTCTAATTCTTGTCACAAGGTCAAGCTTTTACAAAGCAATTATTAAGGATCTCCATAGTATCAACATACAGGCACACACACACACACTCAAAGCCTTTTAATCTCAGGGATTCTGGACTGGTTTTACCTCCACACCAGCCATTTATTCACTCATTATATAAAACATGATGAAGATAATTTATACCCTTGGCTACAGGCCAACTTTTCTATTGGCCTCTCCTGAATTGCTGAGAATTGCAGTGGGAGTTTTGGTGGTGCTATAGCTGCAGAGTTTGGCCCATGAATTAGGGGATTCCCGAGGATTAGTCACTCTGCAGAGGTCAGCCGGACATTCTTCATTTTTGAAATCAATGTGCATCTCTGAAGGAGTCAACACTTTTGGTTCTGATCAGAAAAAAACAGCACTAACAGAGCCAGTGATTATCTTTCATGGTGGGTGCTGAACCCCATTGTGCACTTCATGACACCTTACCTGGAAGACATCATCACCAATATGAAGAGTCAAATAACCAAACGGCACACACATTACGAGACTGCAAAAATATTTTTGTACTTGAGCCAACTTCCAGCACTTCATTTTGTGCTGAAGTTTAATGAAGTATGCAAATGCAGTCTGTTAACTTTTCCTGGTGGGGGAGATGATTTGAGGCCAAACCCCACAGTGCCAAGCCTGGACAATTAGAGTCAAATCTGAAGAATGTTCTTGAGCAAACGTGTGAAACTTCTTGGGACATAATGTGCTCCTGGCTGGGAGCAGCAGAATACCCTGCTGGGACAGGTCTTGCCTCCCAAAGTCTTTCAGTAGTCCTAAATTAATTACTGAACAGTCCCACATTCGGGAGCATTCAGGACACCTTTTATCCCCAGATTCCTAGACCTTGAGCACTCTTTCTTCAGATACTTACTGCAGTCAAGATATCAAGAGGCAAAACCATCTCAGTGACTTATTTAATAATCCAGGAGCCAAATAAATTCAACGTATGCCACAAAACTATAGATACAAATAGTCTTACCTGAGCTATGGAAGCCTGAGGGTTTCCTATCAGGTTTTTAAATGCGCGCCTGGACACCCATTTCAGCTGGTGGAGGAAGGAATTGGCATATGTGATTTGCCGGAAAAGACCTTTGGTTTTCTTTTTATTTCCTGAGGAAATGCTCTCTAAATGTGCTTTTGTTTCTCGGTAGTAGGCAGAGTTGGAGTATTTTCCTGCTAATTGCTCAGCCAAGGTCTTATCATGTTCAGAGCGTTCTTCAGTGCTATCTGCTGGAAAGATTTAAAAAACAGAGGAATTTTCAAGATGCACACGTAGTTCCAGTGATTTGCTGCACTCAGTCCCATAGCAGACAGTTCAAAAGAGTTGGTATAAATAAGACAAAAAATCTGTGGTTTTCGGTGCAACCTGTCCCACAGGCAGCAGCCTCTCAGCTCTCTGACCAAGCAAACCCTTCTGTGCCCAGGGAGTTGCAACTTGGCGGCAACTTGGCTTTTAAACAAAAAGTGATTTTTACATCCCCTTTGCCCCCAAAGGTTTCTGTAAGTGATCTTTTTCACAGATAATGACACAATCCTGAACTTCCCAGACTTTTAGATCCAGGTAATCCTCTGTGTGTCTACTTTGGTCATATATAAATTTCAGCTGGACTTCCTTTTTTTCTTAACTATGGTACAGTGTGAGCTTTTGCAATGACAGATATAATGTGTCGTAGCTGCAAGCTATAATATTTGCCAGACCCTGATCAGAGCATTTTTGTAAAATGATGGCTGCTCCTTTGGTAAAAGTATAGTGAAACTGTGTTTGGGCACTCAGCAAATTCATTACTTCATTTGCCTTTTCACTCCTGTGAAAAGAGAGTAAACTATTACTGAGTGGCAGCAGAAAAGTATGAGAAAGCATGCTCCAAAAGCCAGGTGAGAGCTGATTCATTAGTTTGGGGATAATTTCTGCCTTAGCACAACTTCAGGGAAACATCAGGTGAACAGTGGTACCCTATGTCTACCCCTTACCACCCTGCTCAGAGGAAGGAAAGCTCATTTCCTAAAAGAAAAGTTGTTACATTAGGTAAAATAGTCAAGTCATAACTGCATCAAATTATGTCCTTAACAGGAACATTTATGTGGGTTTGTCATCTCTGCTTCTGCAGGATTTCAGCTGATTTGCCTTTCTGTGTGCTGAGAGTTACCAAAACAGTTTCTTAAATTCCCATTCCCACACATGTTAGGATAACTTGACTCAGCTCTGGGTTTCATACCTGTGCTACTTTCATCGGCCTTGTTCATTGCCACGGCGGTGGAATCTCCATTAATGACGTCCAGGAAAAAATCGGCGGGGTTGTTGTAGGGCTCGCACTGGTAGCCTGTGGTGACAGTGACACTGTGGTGACAGTGTTGTGAGCCCTGGGTGGGGTTGTGTGACTGGCCAAGGACTGTGCCTGGCTGTCAAGAGCACAGCCACACATGCTGCCCATGGAGCAGCCTGCAAAGGCATGGCAGCCTTTGGAATGTCCATGCTTTCTTGAGGGATGAGCAGCACTACCGGGCAGCACCGTCAGCAAAAGCGAGGTGACAGCTGGCAGCGTGCTCTTCCCAACCCTAGTCCAGGCTTTCTCTAATTAAGATGTACCCCAAACAGCTCACCCAAATCCACATGTGGGTCAAGAGGAGAGACACCCGGAGAAATGGGTAAAAATACTGTTAAGCCTGTTAAAATACTGGGCTTGCTTGGACATGCCGTGTCCAATTCTGGCCCAGAGCTATTGGCATTTCACTGGAGTTGGTGCAAACCAAAGTTTGGCCCTGCTGGAAGTAGTGCTCACCAATGGACTGAAAGTACTCGATGGCATGCTGGGCCGGCCCATGGTACAGCATTCTCCCTGCAGCCAGCAGTGTCAGGCTGTCAAACAGTCGGAATATGGAGTATCGAGGCTGGTGGATGGAGAAGATGATTGTCCTTCCTTGTTTTGACATCCTGAATGTGAAGAATGACAGAGATGTCAGCTTTGCAAGTTGATTTAGTGTTTAGATAAGAGCATTTGAAAGTTCACTTAAGTCTTGATGAAGTCTGATTAACTTGGTATGCCAGAGAAGGAAGAAGAAAGAGAAAAAAAAGAAAAAGAAAATATTTAGGTCATATTTACAGTGTCTATATGAGAAAAGAATTCTCACTTAGGAGAGAGAGAATTCATTCAGTTTTTTTCCTACCCCACTCACATCCTTTTCTCACTGGTAAATAATTACATGTCTGAATTCCCTGTTTGCTCATTCGAACTGTAACTTGAGTCAAATACAGCTGAAGTCTAGCAGAGTGGAGTGCTGAGAACAGGAAGCTGTTTCTAAGGCCACCACCTTTTCAGTAGCAGTAGGACAGCATTAGCAGTGCTGGCATCAAGTCCTGTGGTTGGCTCATCCAAAAACAAGATGGCAGGATCCGTGATGAGCTCCATCCCAATATTGGTCCTTTTCCGCTCTCCTCCAGACACCCCACGAGAGAACTGGGTACCAACCTAATAAAAAAACCAAGAAACTTGTCTTGTTTGGCCCAAGGAGAAATCCTTGAGCAAACAATATTGTACCCACATGGCAGTATTTGGGGAGAGTTGTAAGGAATTCTGACCCTACGCTCAGAAGAAGATGTAAATGTTATCTCACAAACAGCCTTGTTCTTAATGTTAATATTACTTGAGGTCTTGTCTTTTTCTTCAACCACTAACTTTCCGTTTCACCTTTGCCTTTCCCCTCCTTTTTCCCTGCAATGTAGTACCATATGGCAGCATCAGCACAGCCTGTACAGGTCTCCATACAGAAATGTCACTAATTATTGTATTACTGAAACATCCTGCTGAAATTTACTTTTTTTTAAGTCTGCCATGATGAGTCATTTGGTTAATTAATAAACCACTTACTACGTTTTAAGTAACACGTTTACAGGCCTTACCTTGGAATCTGCAACTTTGCTCAAACCCAGTTCCTTGATGATCTGATTCACTCGTTCATTTTTTTCCTCTTCCTTCACCGACTTTGGCAAGCGGAGTGCTGCTGAGAACTTCAGATTTTCTCTTACAGTCAGGGTTCCCATGACCACATCATCCTTCATTAAAAAAAAAGGGTAGATACTTGTTGGTTGCTCAGCAGTTTCTGTTTATTCCTCTGAGAACTGTATCTACCTATGTTTTATGTTGTCCTTGCATGCAGAGGGACAGTAGCAGCAGCCAGAACATGCAGTAAGGTGCATCTTCAATGCCTGTGTCATAGAAGAGTTTGGATTTCATACACGTAATTATATTTGCCTTAATTCATAAAGCAACGCCACATAGGAACAGCCTCCATCATGCACAACATCAAAATATATAAACAGCAAAGTATTAAAACCAGTCCCTTATATATTCTTACCTTATTCACTTTTTTGGAAGTGTTGAGGGAGAGACTCAGGGGCTGAAGGGACCTAAGGAGCAGCTACAGCTCTGGTCATTATCACAGTGTGTTTGCCTGTGCAGCCTCAGCCCACCGCAGATGAGAACAGGGAGAAAAGAGGGAAGGTAAAGAGAGGTTGGGTCCATGCGGGTTAGGGTGATGGTGTTCCAAACTTGTTTTGTCAAAGGAGGAAGGAGGGGAGGGTTTTAGATACCATCTACCTGTCTCTTGCAAAGGGAATCTGTCAGTTGTGGGAAGTTGAGATTTACATGTGGTTTGAGAGACCATCATTCTGTAACAGGTTGACAGTAATTTTAAGGAGTTTTCCTCAATTCTTGGATGAAGGCAAGGTATTTGCAACACAGCAGCAACTTCTTACAATAGAATCCACAGTGATAAAAATTACTTACCTGCACTACATACCCAGAGGTACATTTAAAGTTGGCAGGCTGAGGAGCTCCATTGATCAAAATGTCAC
Organism: Hypocryptadius cinnamomeus; assembly: GCA_013400635.1. Taxonomy (NCBI): domain Eukaryota; kingdom Metazoa; phylum Chordata; class Aves; order Passeriformes; family Zosteropidae; genus Hypocryptadius; species Hypocryptadius cinnamomeus. The sequence continues at coordinate 88,115 of VYZP01028619.1, read as the reverse complement.
CAGAGAGCCCACGGGGATCCTTCCTTGCAGCCAAAATGTCCAGTAGCCTAAAGGAAAAGTTGGTTACTTTGTCAGATGAACACGCAGGAGGCAAAGCTCTCTGAACTGCAAATCCAGCTCATGGAACGTACATAAAAGCAGATCACATTAAATGTCTGCAGTCTAGATAACCCCCAACAACTTTCAAGGACTGAGTTTCTTTTGTCCTGGTTTCCTAAGGAAATGAGATCCGTGCAGATCCATGTCCATTTTTTCAATAATTTGAGTTTACCTTCAAGTTGGTTACACATCAGCAGAATGGTGTGTAAGGAATGACTGTCAGTAAAGTGTGGACTAAAATTGTGTTTCACCTTTCTCATATAAACTGATTTTCTTTTGGAATTCAAGTATTTCTCAGAAAACAGTGAGACTTGCACAGTCCTAAATAAAAACTCAATCTTTCGCTGAAAGAGAAGTCCACTACTGCTAAATATGTACAATTTCATTTTCCCCTTGGTGTAATTTCTGTGGAGGGCGAAGGGGGTCACTTACGAAGATTTACCACTGCCAGTGGGTCCCAAAATTGCATTCAGTCCTGGTTTCATGATGCCACTGTAAGACAAAATGGATAAGTTTTACCAAATAGTTAGGGTGGGGTTATTTCTTTGCCTGTTTCAACAGGTTGGTGTAACTTATCCATACAACTACTTTCTCCATGCCATTAATTTTGGAATTAATGAAGCTGCCTCATCACAAGAAATATTTAAGATCAGACTTCACCTTAACTTTTTCTTCCTAATTCAAGAAAAAACAATAATCATATATTGAAGACAGAACAGAAATATTACTAATGTAGAAAAATCTGTACATGTATTTTTACCACATGGATCTCTACAAGAGAAGCACGTACTTGCTTTAACCATACTCGGTTCTAAAGGTATTATTCCCTCAACAGAGAGAATAATAGTCCCTGTAGGCAGAATAAACTAGGAATCTGTCTGCACTTAAAATGTAATTGATAGTTTCTCTGTATCTGACATTAAAGCCCTGTGAAACTCAAAAGCCAGATGGAAAATGTCACAAATGACCCATGTGAGTCAAGTGAGGTACCACAACACATGGTTTTTGAGGAAAGCAATAAAGCCTTTAAGAGCTCATGTTTAGAGGAAGTTCCCTGGGCAAAGAGTAGAATAGACAGAGCTACTCAAAAGGGTGAATATTTATGATAGAAATTGGAGTTAGGGAGCTGAAAAGTCATGGGTGACTTGGAATGGCATATTGTATGCCAATGCCTTGACACTGAGTTTAACTACTGAACTGTGAATGGGCAAGTTTTATTCACTGATTATTGAACAAAGGCCATAGTGACATTACAGCTTTACTGCAGTAGTGCTCACTGTTGGGGAAAAACCTACAAAAAAACTCAACAAAAAAATGCCAAAACTCCAGAAACCTTTACATCTCTTTGAAGTTAACCTAGCCCTCACTTATATTAATGTGTTAAACATTTTAAGTTTAACCCCCCAAAAAATTAACCTTTCCCAAGGACACCTAAGGGAAGGAGACCACCATAAAGGACAGGCTGCTGGTATCTCAGCTAAACACCCAGGCACAGTGAGAGGATTGACAAGGAGTGTAGAGCAAGCAGAGCTGGCTGGTGTGCCCAGTGCTGATAGCAGCCAGGAGGACTGTACCCCCAGGGCCAAGGGAAGTGTGCTCTCTGATGTACAGGCTCAGCCCAGGGACTGAGGCTTAAGCACCTGGGCTTAAGCACAGCTGTCAGCAAACACAAAGCAACCACACATAATTTTTCTAAATCTTGGTCTGCATATTGTGCTGAATGGCTCAGTGACTTGAGTGAAGTCAGCTCTCTGGACAGAAATAAAACTTACATGTACTCTAAAGAGATGTTTAAATACATACTTGACATCTCTCAAAACTTCTTTTTTGGTGTTTTTTCGGAAACACAGGAACCCAGTCTTTGTCTTCACATGGTAGCAGATGTTGTGGAAGGTAAGCACACTTCCTACCCTGCCAGCCAAATCTGGCAAGGACTGCATTCTGCTGGGAATGCCATTTGTACCGGATTCTGACATCTGAATACATAGGTGTGGCTGGTCTTCTGCCATCTTTCCTCTGGACATGAAACACATGAAAGAGAAGATTTGATTAGGTATGAAGAGGAAAGGTGTGTCTTTTGGGCTCAGTGTCTGCCAAGGGGCCCATGGTGGGCCTGGAAGATGCCCATCTAGGAGTATCTCTTTTGGATAGGAAGGTTGGGTCCTGTGGGCTCAGACCTGGAGATGACACGAAGCTGATGAGGGTCTGCCAGAGGCAGGGAGACAGAAGATTTTCCCTCCCTGATGGTCTGCTGGGGAGGGTTGACCTTGGGAGACCACAGCTGCCCACCCAGCTGCCCTGTGAGATTAATATCTACTCTGGCCCCTAGACCTCCTTCTCTAGGGTCTGTTTCTCCCACATTTTCTCACTCCTCTCTCACAGTTGCTGAACAACATCTTTTGTCCTTTCTTACATGTTTCCAGAGAAGTTTTATCAGCATCACTGACACACTCAACTTTGCCTCAGCAGCTGGAAGCGGCTGTGTCTGCCACAGCACAAACCCAGAATCCTTCCCCAGAGAATCCTCCCCCTCCAACTACCCCTCAGCAGCAGCACCTGGCCACAGGCAGCAACTGTTCTATTAATCTAAATAATTTTGCAAAGGATACAGCAACATGGAAACTGACACTGCTGCCAAGTAATTCTCTTCCTTGGGTTTGATTTCCATGTGGAAACTACAAGGTAGTTGTAGAATAATTAAAGTTATCTCACCTCCCTCATCAGCCAGGCTTCTGCCTGTGGGCCATCCACCTGCACAGTGGAGCATCCCTGGCTGTCCCCGTGCATGCAGACCTTTGTCCCCTTTATTCTTCTTTAAGGGTCATCTGAGGGAGAGGTAGGGTCTGGTCTGCCTATATAACATGTTGACTCATCAGAGTCTAGTTACTTTAAATGCCACTATGGGAAATGTTAGCAATGCAACAGTTCATGGGAATCAAGAGGGTATACGATCAGCTAGGAGCTCTGGGGTGACCAGTCCCCTACCTCAGCATAGCTACACTGCTTAGAGCAAGAAAGAAGGTAAATTATGACACAGTTTCAGACATGCTAAATGAATTTGAGAGCCATTAGTAAAAAGAGCCTTGAAAAAAAAAAAGCACCATTTAATCTAAAGGGCTCATATGGTCACATAAAAACCCTTATCTCATAAAAGCCCTTATCTTGTCAGTTTGTTATAAAAATGAATGAGGCCAGATTTCAAAGAAGAATGAAAAAGGCTCTCATTTATTTTAAAAGTAGCCAAAAAGGAACAGAGGGTCCAGGATAAGCCTGAACCCCCTCACAACAGCTCAAAAAAAATTCAAAATAACAACGCGTTAACAACACGCTGGGTTCTCCCCGTCGTGAACTTATCCCAACCACCCACGAGGCAAAACAGAACAAGAAGCACCCCGCCCAACTGAAAACACCCCTTTTTATAACCCCCTTGGGTCCAGGATTGGTGGAATTTGGATCCGCGCCCTGATTGGTGGAATCTCGGCGCTCTGATTGGCCCTTATCAACGTTCATTCTGGACCAATCATTTCTTCAGGGCGTCGAATGATTGGTTGTTGTCCTCGCCCAATCACGCCTTGCCTCGTCCTGTCCATTAACTCCACCAAGTCCTGGGCCCCCACCCCCCTTAGAAAGAACAACCCCCCATTTCCCAAAACCACGTAAACCAATCCCACAGCAACTCTCCCCAAAAACATCCAAACCGTATCCATAACAAGTTTGCTAAGGGTGCTTGACAGCCTTAGCAAACTGAGCTTGACAGCCTTAGCAGCTTGAGCTCTCCTTGGTGCCTATCAGCACAGTGAAACCTGTGGAAGCTCAACAATCAGCAACCGACTTATCTCCACATAAAGGCTGGTTCATCTGTCTCCCAGTGATACTATCTCAAATCTAGCTCAAGATTGCCTCTTCTGAGAAAGCTGCAGTCTTCTGTGCTGACAAAAATATAAGGTCTTAATGTTTTAGTAGCCAGTAATCTTGGCCCAGTGCAAAGAAACCATGTTTGAAATGTAATTACAATGGATCTAGCTTTAATTTTAGCTAAAATGTATTTTGAATAAGTTGAACATCAATCAAATGTGCAACATTTAAAATATAGAGGCCTTTTACTGATAAAGTGCATACACTCTTACTGGTGCCAGAGAAGATTTACCTGCCTGGAGGAGGACAGGTAATATTTATATGGCTATTTTTCCTGCAGTTTCTGGGTTAATCTGTCTGGACTTCAATCACTGCCTTTTGAAAGGATGCTTTGGTAAATTAGAGATGTGCATTCAGAACTGCAGTGGGAACTTGTCACTTAAAGTCTCACCAAGTGCTGAGCAGATATTTGCTGAGCTAGGTACCAAATACTCAGCCACATGTAGGCATTAGAAAATCCCTTGAGCTGTTGGATAGCCAAGCAGCACAAAGTGAGTGCAGAAGTCAGGAGACAGTGTGACCATGACTTTGATATATCACTACGTATATAAGGTATTTGGATCAGTATTTTGCTTGATCACATTTTTTTTCTCACCTTCATATTTCAGTACAAATGCAACATTATGAGCAAATGAGAAAAAAAATGAGGTAGAGTTTGACCTCAGACATAATCAACAGAATGGTTACATTTTTCTTTGTTTAATTTGATTTTGTTGGTTTTTGGTCTTTTTTTTCTAAAGACCAGCATAAAAACCTAGCTCAGCACTTGCACTGAAATTTCTGAAATGCTCTTCAGGAAACAAACATTTTTTAAAATGAAATAAATTAATTTTTTCAGACTGGACTAGACAGGTAGACAATAAGCAGAGAATCAGAAACTGTTTTCACAAGTAAAGGATCATACTGCTTTTACAGTGTCATTCCTAAGAACAGGCAGTCTGTCGTAGTCAAATTTAATCTATCAATCACGATAGGATGACACTGTACACTTCCTTGCAAAAATGTGTGTAGAAGCTATATAATTAAATCAGGTATGGGAAGAATTACATATATCCATAGCAAACAGTCTCTCAATGGCTATTTAATACAGCTGTCAGCAGGAAAATTCCATTTCAGGAAGGCTTAATAATCCAAATTTCCAGAGAAAAACAACATTCTTTGCTATTGCCCTTTGGGAAAGCATTAACTACTGGGAGCTGTGAGAAGAAGCTGGATTCAGGTCTCACTGGATCTCTGGTTTAAGTTGTCACAGCCTTTCCTGGCTGCAGGGTGCTTGTGCCACTTGCAGGGAGAGGGGGGGGTGCAGCAGGTGGAGCGCCTGGTACATGGATTTACCTATGTTCTGTTCCTCCCTCCAGAAAAAAAAGTGTGTTGGTGGGAACAGGCCATTTATCAAAATAAAAAACCTGATCTATTTCAAATGCTACATTAATACTGAAAATAGCATTTCACACTTTCAGAGCTACTAGAATTTATTTCAGAAAGAAATTGCAGAATGCTCATTCACTTAGAGGTGGTGTGGTTATTTCTGCTGTATAAAATCTGTGTTGGCTGCTCTCTTCTGAAAGGGACATAACCACTGCAAGGTCTCCACCACAGCAGCTCCTTGAGCTGGCAGAATGACAGGGCTCTGGACATGTTGGTGGGAAGGGGCTTGGGGAAGTCCCAAATTCCTGCTTCTCCGTCAGAGAAGGTCTGGCACCAACACGAGGTTGGGTCAGCCGTGACTTGGCCTGGGTGATCTGTGGAAGCCTCTGAGAGTGCCCATTTGTATTTCAGCTAACAGTGTGCTGGGAGCAGATGAAGTGCAAACAGTAGAAATAATGCACACATGCTAAAATTAGGCATTGGATTTGCTTTGCTTTTTTGGATGCCTCTTTTTTGCTGCGGTGTAAAAAGTTGCAGTGAGATAATGAGTTTGGTATTTCACAAAACAACCTTCCCATTTCTGATCTAGCAGTAAACTTAACCAGAGGAACTGAGGGTCCTGCTCCTTCACAGCTAATGTAATTGTCAGCTGTTTGCAATTACTCCTCAGAAACTGAATTTTTAAAATATTGCAGATTCTATCTGCTTAAAAATAATTCTTTAAGTTTAATGTGACATACAGCCGTGAAACATTTTAAGTCAGAACTTGTGCAAGACAAAGAAACAACCAAGATGGATGTTAATCAAATCAATTTTTATGCAAATTTTAAATTAAGTTTCTCAGATTTCATTGCCATTGGCTTACAAATAGTTACTTTAGATCAGAAATGAACAGGAGATTCTATAACAACATGTACTTCCTGCTGTATTCAGAAGTATTTGTTAATCTCAATAAAGCTTTCATATCCTCATCATATCAACCCTGAGTACAGTACACTTTGCATCAGCAGAATAAAAAATTTATAAACTCTCTGGAAATTTTGCAAATTTTGGTTTTTTTGCCAAATAGTTTTGAAATATTTCTATTGCCACTGTTTTCAGCATAATTTCAGTTCAGGTCTAATAGCAAATAATTTTCTTCAGAGATATGTAGTCTCAGAAAATTTTGCCAGGAGACAAAGTACTGGATCTAGAGAGTTAACCTTTTATTAGTGGCAAAATGAAATTACTTTCTTTAAGACAACTGAGAAATCTCTTTGCCCACTGTTTCAATGCAGATAAAATGAAGGTCTCAGTACAGTCATTTTCCTGAGTATTCTTCTGAGACTTGTAAAGTGCAAAGTCACATTTTTCCTACACACACAAAAGCGAACTAAACAAAACCATCAAACAACAACAAAATGTGCTACAAAGTTCAGTTGATTCAAACATGCTTGAACCACAACAAAGTGGCATCTTTCAAACAGTTTCACTAAACGTATTTGTGTCCTTTAAGATACATTGTCTACATAAAAACCTAAGGAACATTTATTCCCATCAGTCCTCCTGCAAAGTTTTTGGCACCAGAAGGATTTGCAGTTCAAATACTGAACCACAATAAAGAACAATACTATAGGAGGGGTAGTAAAATTACAAATAGCAAAATTCAGACGTGCATTTTTGAAAATCCAGGCAGTTACTCAATAGATTTTATCTCTATAGAGAATAAGCATTGAAGTTATTTAAGGAGGAAGGGTTTTAGAGACAGAAGCAGCTTCCAGCATAATTTTCTAAAAGAAGCTGCCCTAAACCCTTCTTAAAACCAGTATTTTTCTTTTTTCTGGATACTTGAACATGCCAGAGAAACCACAGTTAAGTGTGCTATTATTTCTCTTATTTTTAGTGGTTACAAAGTTAAGTCTTGCAGCCTGCAAGCTGAAACAGTACTGTATGTGCATTTTGGACTTTCGATATCCATACAAATTTACAGAAGCTGTAACCTTTCAATATATATAAATTCACAGAACCTTTTCTCCCCTCCTTCTTTGGCCATTTCCAGGGATGTGGACTGACCAGAGAACGGCTGTGGGGATGCAAAAAGGGCCAGGACCACACATTCCTCTTTCTCAGGAGCATGTGCAGGAAATTAAAGCCGTTTGAGTAAATGAGGATAATGCGATTGAGGCAATCTGTAAGTTAATTGCCAGCCTATTTACCACGGATTTGTAATCTACCTTGCATGAAAAGACCCCTGTGTGTTATGGGGACTGAGCAAGCAGAGCACAGGTGCATGCAGGCATTTGCACATGTGTTATCATGCATGAGGGAGCACCGAGAATGGCAGCTCCCGCAAAATTTTCTCATTTTTCACTTTTTTACTAGTTTTAATTTATGCCTTGAAGCTTCCCCACCCCCACCTTTTATAAAGCATGTTTTCATTGATTCCTTGCCTTCCCAATAAAAACCCTTGAAAAGCTGGGAGAAGGCAGGTGAGCGTTTTGCTATGGTTTCCTTGGGTGTTGGAGAAAAACAGCTGCCGAATATCATTCCATAGCAGTGGCAGTGCAAGCAATTCATGGACCAGGGAGCAAGACACTACAGCGAGCTAAATCTGTCTGAGTAAAAGGGCTGAACTGCTGCTATTGACTCACTCACCAGCAGCAGGTCCGGGTCGGCGCTGCAGGGCTGCTGAGGAGGTGGCAGAGGCGCTGGGAGGGATGCAGGATCCAGAGAAGGAAGGAGCGCGGCACAGCTCCGACGGCTCGCTCAGCTCGCAGGGCTGGGCAGTGCCACCCGGACCTCACATCTGCTGCAGGACGAGCTGGCAGCTAGGTACCCTGTGCTCCGTCACACCGGGGAGTCTCCACCCTCTCCCTTTGTAGGGAGGGCAGGGCCAGGGCAAGCCGCTGCTTTCACCTCTTCACCTTTTAGCCGAACAACTCGTAAACTGCCACAACCCAACCACGCCCGTAGTGGTGACACTATGAGTGAAGGAGAGCATCTCCACCTGCCCAGGCTTGCAGCCATGAACAGGGCTGGCAAAGCTGGCAGAGTGGGATGAATCCCAGCACGGCGTGTCAGACAAGGCTCAGTTGGCTGTGATATCTTCTCCCCCAGTGTCCTGGAGATGGATACATTTTCCTTCAGTTCCAAATACCTGCAGAAATGCAAAGGCTCTTCCGAGCCCACCAGAGCGGGGTTTTCACAGGACAGTTTGTGGACATTGATGCTGTGGAAAGAACCAAAAGTAAGGCAGCCTTTGTTATACAAAGTAGGAACACTGGTCCCCAGCTGAGGTTACTGGGCAGCATCAGCCACAGATTTCCAGGAGCTGTGCTAACTGGGAGTAGGATCAATGACAGGTATGCCACTTCTCCTATGTGCTCCCTGATGCAGTTTTGCTTTCCAGGACAGATGTAGCTTCCACTAACCCCAAAGATGAGGTTGGGCAAACTCTGGGGGATACTGAAGTAACTCCTTCAGTTCTGTTGGCATCATCCCACATGAGGGCTCTGCCAGAGCTTTGACAAATGCATGAGCCCATGGAGTCACAATCTTTCTCCTTGGGAGATGACACAGAAGAGTACACATTATGGATAGTTTCCCTTTGAAATCATGATTTTTAAAATAATCTCTTTTTCCTAGAAAGACTCATCACTAATTATTAAACATCAAGGCTGCCTGTAAGAGCTCTCCTGGACCAAACACCACAGGGCCAGATTTTTTTATGTAGCTGTAACCTGGGATAGATAAGTTCATTAACTTATCATTGTTCATAAACCATGCTCCTGAGACTTTGTTCTTTCCTTTATCAATGATTTTATAATAATTAACTCTCTATTGTATTTATATGAGACTTAGAAGTGTGTGACCAGCTAGTGAAAATCATTGCATAGTCCCAGTGGCATTTGAGAAGGTGCACACATGACCAAAGAGGTGCAGAAATACTGTTATCTTGCTCAGGGAGAGCATATCTGCAGCCTGGGCCGGAAACCTCAGCAGACAATTTGTACTATCAGATCTGGGCTATTCCCAGGCAGCTTGGATGCAGGACTCAAAGGTGTAATAAGTTGCTACATTGGGATGAGCTGTTGACTCCCTTGAAGGCCCTTGAAGGCAGAGAGACCTTGACAAGTTGGAGGGCTGGGAAATCACCAACCACATGAACTTTAAACAAAGGCAAGTGCTATATTTTTCACCTGGGATGGAGCAACCCTGGATGTATGGACAGACTGGGGAATGAGAGGCTGGAGAACAGCGCTGTGCAAAGGGGCCTGGTTGATGGAAAGTTGAATGTGAGTCAGCAGTGCCCTGGCAGCCAGGAGGNGAGGGGCTTCTCAGGTCCAGTCATCATGACTTGGCATTTCCTATCTTAGGCTGCTGAACGCCAAGGAGTCATTGCAGGCCCTGGGCCTGCTACAATGGTGAAGGGCCTTGAGGGGCAGCCATGCCAGGACTGGCTGAGGTCACTTGGTCTGTTCTGCCTGGAGAAGACGAAGCTGAGGGGAGACCCCATTGCAGTTACACCTTCTTTGTGAGGGGAAGAGGAGGGAGAGACACTGATCTCTTCTCTGTGGTGACAGTGACAGGACCCCAGGGAATGGCCTGAAGTTGTGTCAGGGGAGTTTAGAAAAACAACAATTATTTCTGGATATTAGAAAAAAGTTTCTTCACCCAGAGGGTAGTTGGGCACTGGAACAGGCTCCCCAGGGAAGTGGTCACAGCTCCAAGCCTGACAGGATTCAAGAAGACTTTGGACAATACCCTTGGGTATACGGTGTGGTTCTTGTGACTGTCCTATGCTGGGCCAGGAGTTGGACTTTATGATCCTTCTTGGGTCCCTTCGAACTCAGGATATTCTTCCACGAGTTAGGAAAAACCAGAGCACTTGCACAGGATGCAGAGAGAAGTGACTGTTGCCCTCAGCATGACTGGTGCTCCAGCTTCAACTAACCAACCAACAACAACAACAAAAGGAGATGAAAAACTGTGGTTATTTTGTTTGCACAGATATTTGCTCTTCTTCTAAGAGCCAATATGAATTGTTGTTTTTTTTTTTTAATTGTGGGCACAGGTATCCTTGAGATTGTTTCAGAATGCGTCAATTCACAGTCGTTCCTGTCTTCAGGCATGGAGCAGACTGTCTGAAGGAAAGCCCCAACTGATGCTTGCTGATTAGAATCTGAAACATTGAGTGAAAGGAATTCAGCCTTTCTGCAGTTTTGGGAGCTGGCCAGGAGCAATTTAACTTCACTGGGAAGTTTTTTCTCTTAGACACATGTATAGGACACATGTATAGACAGTCTGAAGGGACTGTGTTATCAACTCTGGTAGGTGCTAGGATGTTTAGTGGTCCTGTATAAAGATAGTACAGAGCCATTCACATTCAAATAAGCAATTTAAAAAATGCATTGTAGGAAATGATTCCTCAGAGATAAGATTATGTATTTCATTAGGGAGAGACAGTGCACACTTTGGCATCTCATCGGCTTTGCTGGTGCAGGGCTCCCATAGGGATCAAGGTTCATGTATTGCTGCAGGGCTTGAAACCTGTACCCTCAAGAGTGCAAAACTCAGTAATGAATTCTACTCTAATAAATCCTTTTCTGTCTTACTATTTCCATGCCTGCCCCGGGTGCTTATTTGTCAGATAATGCACAAAAAGTGAACATAAATTTTCCCTCATCTATCTTTGGGCAAGCCTGTGGTGTATTGCAGGGTTACTTAAGGTTAGCAACTGATTAAATATGGAGTTCAACCTTTCACACTTCTGTTTTGTGCTTGGTCACATGTGAGGCGCAGTCATAACATGCATGTGAGCTTTGGTCAGTTCACAACACCAAAACCCTGAGATGTTAAACACACCATAAGTGAGGTATCACTTTATCAGACAGTCCTCCCAAACAGCTTGCATGCTCTATTTAAATATTAAATCTGGCAGAAGGTCACCACCAGCTGTCCATTAACCCAAATAAAAGGTGAAATCTGCACAACAGCAACACCAGCCAAGGTGTATCCTGAGCTGTGCCTCTTCTTTGTTTGGAGTTGAATGAAGCTCTGAGCTTTCACGTCAGCACTGGGAGGCAATGTTTAACAACATGATAAAATTTTATTACAAGGAGAAGAAAACATATCTTGTATGAGTAATTGCTGTTGAAAGACTCAAGGTGATGAACCTCAAGGAAGGGTTGTAGACATTGAATCTAATATTGATCAACATGATGCTCACCAGGAATTCTCCTGAGGTGCAGATCAGGCTAGCATGATACTGTGCAGTATTTCCAGCTTGGTGTCAAACCTCTCAGGAATCATTTGGTCTGTCTCATTAGCCCTGGAAATAACATGATGGGCCTTTCCCTTGTAAGGTTTAACATTCCCATAACAAATGACTTAAACTGTGCCCCAGAAAAGCACCAGTTAAATCACTGTGATGTGAGTGGGAGATTTCCTAGCAGGTTCCCTGCTGCTCAGAGTGAGCTGCATTTTACTGATGTGTTCCAACCTCCTGAATTTAGGCTTAGAGCTATAATCCTTCACAACCTTGCTTTGTCTTACAGGTGTTTTGACTCTACCTTGCTTTGCAGGCCAAAACCTGTCTTAGTTGAGAATTAACACACCTGGGAAATATCTAAGAGCTCTGTTTCCTCTCAGTGAACACAACAGTCTCTTAAGCTGCTAACACCAGATTCTTCTAATACCTTTCCATGTCTGCAGTCATGTTTTCCTCCCCAGCTCTCTGATTTCATTGAGACAGCAAGTCCCAGGGAGGGAGTTGAAGCACCCCAATGGCAAGCACTGCACACTGTGTGAAATGTCCTGAACACAAACAAAGGGCAAGGACAACTCAATAGATACCCTCAGAGTTTTACATCCATTCATGGCTGTTCTAATATGTACCAGTGACTGAGATGTTTCCTTCTCATTGCTAAATTGTTGTGATCTTGTGCCAGAGCAGAGATCTTTTGTCATGGTGAAACTGCCTGTGAACAAACAGCAGCAGCAGAAGCAGCAGGGCAGTGCTGAAGAACTGTCCCTCCTTCATGTGCTGAGCTGTGAAGCAGAGAAACAAGTGGAGCTCTCCGCATCCTTCTTCCCTGGTGCCCTCTGGTGACTGACACTGCTCTCCCAGATCACACTGCACAGAACCCTGAAACACAAACCTGCTTAGGGGCCAGGCCTGGGGGAAGAAAAGAAATAGTATCGAGTTTGCCCATTAGTAACAGTGTGGGATGTGAAATTTGGTGGTCTGGTTTATTTCTCTGTAGTTCATGCAGGCAGCACCACCACTGCTCTGCACCAAAAATGAAGGAACAGAAAAAGAGCTTCTTGGAAACATAGACAACCACCCTGGAAAAGTAGGAAGGCTATTTCAGGAGGGGCTTGCATTAGTTGTGCTTTTACCACCATCCACTACATCTCCCCACACACTGCATTAGCCTTGAAGAGAGAAGAGAGTGTCTGATCTAATGCTCAGGGTCATGCCCCACTGCATCATCTCATGTTCCTGTGGGATCAGTGCAGAGCTGGGGATGTTTAACCTGGAAAAAAGGAGGCTTAGGAGAGACCTTATTGCTCTCTACAACCACCTGGAAGGAGTTTGTAGAGAGGTGGGGATCAATCTCTTCTCCCATGTAAACAAGTGACAGGATGAGAGGAAATGAAAGGAAATGTCCTCAAGTTGTACCAGGGGAGCTTTAGATTGGATATTAGGAGAAATTTCTTCATGGAAAGGGTGCTCAGGCATTAGAACAGGCTGCCCAAGTGGTGGAATCACTAACACTGGAAACGTTAACAAAATGTGTAGATGTGGCACTTGTGGATGTGGTTTAGTGGTGAACATGGCAGTGTTAGGTTGATAGTAGGACTCAGTCTTGGAGGCCTTTCTAACCTTACCAGTGTGCTTTGTGAGACAGGCTGTCTCCCATTTCCGGGAGCCCTTCAGACTGTTTGCAAACATCCCCCAACTTAATTTCTGCCTCCAGAAGCTGTGGGAGCACCTCTTCTCTGGTGTGTGCTGGAGCTTAAATAGCTCAGGGCTTCAAATAACATGAGGTGGAACACCCACTGCCTGTAATTAGCATACCACATCCAGGAGCTGGAATGACCTGAAACTCGAGAGAAGCCTAAGTGTCCCTAACCCAGGGTGTAACAAGGGCAGGAGGTCTGCTGGCAAGAACATCTTGTACCTCAACAGCAGAGCAGCCAGAACTGTGATCTGGAGCTGGAGCTGCAAGAGGCAGGAGTTGAAATCACTTAGAGCATCAAATCCTTTGAGCCGTAAGCAGCTGGAGCATTTATCAGTCAGAGCTGTGAGAACCAGGAGTATCTCTAATCCAAACCAGATGGGGTGTCTATCAGCTGGAGCCAAGGTGTCTGTCACCCAGGAGCCACACGGGTTGTCCTCTACAGGGAGCTCTACCCAGCAAGGAGCCTGGCCTCTTCCCTTGCAGATTAAATACATGTTACATGCTCCTCACTGCATGAAGGGTCCCTCTCAGTCCCATTCCTGACAGCAGAAGTGAGATGAGGGTGAGCCTGGCTCTTCTGGGCAGCCCTGCTCTGAGGGGCTGCAGGTGAGGCGGCAGCACAAGGCAATGGAGTCCCCTCTGCACCTAAAAAAGGAGAGACACCAGTCAGTCAGAGCTCCTGGTGGCACACCTCAGAGACCCTCAGGAGATGCCTTTCCCCTCCCTATCCAGAAGAGTCACATCTCTCCCAGAAGGGCAGTCCAGGAAGCACATTTGCACAAACCCCTCTGTGAAGCAGGGTGCATTTCACCCTGACTGTGTGCACAGGAGGTGTACCCACAAACACTGGGCTGTCCCCAGCACTACACAGAACTCCTGGCAATGGGGTGCAGCTGGACCAGACCCCAACAACTCTTTGTTCACCTTTCTTGAGCTCCCTTCCAAGCTCCCAGGCCCCCAAACATTAGACACAAACGTCCTAGGAGAGGCTTTGGTCTGGGGGGCTGTGACAGCTCCCCACATGGCGCTGACCCCCCTCTGGCATTGTTTGCCCCCCACCCATATTCATACAGTGCCAAGAGAGGCAGCAGGAACAGACCCAACCCAGCCAGCTCTCAGAGAGGATCTCAAGTGCTTGTCCATCACCCACAATGAAGTTTTCCCAGTTATGCTGGGCTTCTCCCACCCTAGCTAGCAGCAAGAGACCCCCTTGGCAGCATGGTCGGGTGTGGGGCTGTTCGCTCATCACTTCGGGCACTCACTAGGCATTGCCTGCAGCTCCCGTGTCCCCTGACATTCCTTGGATGAGGTAGGCACTTGTGCCTCTCCCCCAGGCTTGGAGCTGGTGGTTTCTGGCTCCTTGCTGCACCTCCACAGCACGGCCTGTGCAAACAGAGGCCCGTGACGACACAAGGGCAAAAACTGTGTCAAGAAGGACCTGTCTTAGCACCAGCAAAGAAAACGATCACCACAACCATCCTGGCCTCGAGGGAGGCATCACAAGGAAACCACAACGATCCTGGCCCCAGCAAGCTGGCAGCGGTCTGAAGGGAGGTGGAAAAGCACAATGCAGGACCCCTCGAGCAGGAAAGGAAGGTTAAGCATTATTGACAGAAACGCCTCAGGACCCGTAAAATATCCCTGTTTCAGCCGTAAGCAGCCGCGGGGCGCGGGGACTGCTGCTAGTCCAGGGCTGACTCCGACCGGGAACTGCTGACACCGAGGTGCCTCACCTGGGGGTGCTGTGGGCAGGTCCATGTCCCTTGATATCCCTGGGACATGGTGCCATCCCAAGAGCGCTCAGCCCGAGAATCCCGGTGCTCCTGGGGCAGGACAGATCAGGAAGCGCGGAGTCCTGGCACACGGCGCTGGAACAGCCTGCAGGGATCTCACGGGAGAAGCGGAATCCCTGAGGAAAAACTAAGCTTGCCGCGCCTCCTTGTGTGCGCCAGGAGGGTGGAACGCCGGGAGCAAGTGGCTGAGCCGTGCGACAGCCAGGGACCGCCCGCTCCGGGATCGGGATACGGGCGGGTGCAGCTTCGGGCTTTACGACTCCGTGACATGGAGTACCTGCGACGAGAGGCTTTTCCTTCCTGCCCGCTGCTGGCAGCAGTTTGGCAAGGGTCGTGCTGGTAGCACCTCAAATAATGAATACAGGTGAGTGATCTTAAGTACATACTTGCTTTAGTAGTGGTCATTTGTAATTACTTCTAATTAAGAAATTCACAGAAACAAAAACCTCTCTGTCTTCGTGTCTGCTCAGCAGCCTCCTGGCTTCTTTTGGCTCACTGTGGAGGACGTGGCTAACTGTGGATGTTCATGGCTTTGGTTCCTGATCCCAGTGGACCAACCCCTGCATGCACTGGAGGAGAAAGAGACCCGGGGAGGAGACTCCATGGTCAAGGACGGGCGTAGAAAGATGCCAAGCAGGATGACTGTCAGGGAAGCCCAAAACAACCAACCCTGTGGGAGGAGAGATGGGGACAGGGGGCCTGTGGCATCCCTGCTCTGGGAACACAGGGTTCACTTGTCCCTGGAAAGAGGGGACCTCACCACTCCTGGCTGTGTGGCTTAGAAGCCCTGGATCTTGGGTGCTCTCAGCACACCCGTGGGCTCCTGCTGCAGCAGGGCTGTCGCTGAACTGGCCACCTCAAACTAGGCAGCTGCCTGTGTTGTGGACTGGGGCTCAGACCCAGCCCTCAGCCCTGCTCTGTTGGCTGGCAGGGTGCACGTAGCAGGGATTTAGGACCAGCAGTCAGGAGGGAGCAGAGGTGACCCAGCATGCCTGTGGCCACCCGTGACATCTGTTCCCACAGCAGGCACACTGCCAGCTCCCAGCTCCGGCTGGCACCACAGCACGGCCGCTTTCTCCTGCTTCTCTGTGCACGTGTCTATGTGTGTGAACACACACGCACACGCCATCAGCAGCGGCACAGCCTCACCCCTTCACACCGGGGGCAAATGCAGCGGGAGTTCTGATGGCGAAAACAAGGGAGTGGAAAAGGTATTTTTGAATAAATTCCCGTCCTGTCCTGCAGGTGCCAGCAAAGAAGCACAGATATGACAGAGCCTCCGGGCCCTTTGCAGCCGTCCCTGGGCAAAACCCCAACTTTCTCTGTTCAAAGCAATAAACTTTAAACCAGAGCAGACTTTAAACTGAGCCAGAGCAACCCCAGTCCCAGACTTGCCTCTTCCGTGTTTTGTGACCATGGTAGGCAATGGATAAACCTTTGCACCCCAAGTCCCAGCTCTTCCACCATAGCATATTACACCCAATACCCACAAGCTGCAGGGGTCTGACCCACAAAGAAGCCACTCCCATGTGATGGTCTCTTCACAGTGTTTCTGTGGGGAAAGCAGAGTGATTGGGAATCCCACAGCATCACCATCACTCCCCACTTGTGTCTTGGTGCTGGGGACAGTCCAGGCATCCATAGGCATGGGTTCAGTGCTCTTGGGCCTCTCTGAGCAGAGGGCAATGCTGTCACCAGCTCTGCACATTGGTGGTGTCCACAGAGAAGTTGTTCCCACAGCAGATTTGGCTTTTGTTTTATCTTTTCCTCACTGAATTTTGTGGTCTGGCCTCATTCCAGTGTGGGTGGGCAAGAGAAAGCCTCATTTACCTGACAACCTCATCATGCCTCTGGCCATACAGCCTAGAAAAGTACAGCACTGATTCTGATGCTGCAGAAAGACACAGAGACATAAATAACAACACCCAGGCAGGAAGACAGGCAGTGCTTTTATTGCTGGCTTTACCAAGGGAAAAGGGGATCGAGCACAATGAAGGCAAACTCCTCATGGTGCACGTCCCAACATCCAGGGCAGCAGCAGCTCCTGCCTACAGTGGCTCCACAGGGTGCACTGAAGATGGCAGCATCTGCAACGGGATAGGAGAGCAGGATCACCCTTTTCTCAGCCATTACTCCTCCGGCACTGCTGCAACCCTGTGTCTGGAGTCAGGTGTCAGAGGAAAGGGAGACCCTGGGAGGGCACTGGGTGCAGTGCAGCAGTAAGACAAAGTAGCACCAGCACTCCCAGTTTACCAGAATATGCCCATCGCCCTCCTCAGGTTGATGTCTCTCTTCAGCTGGCAGAGTGCACATGGGCTGCAACACCAGATGGAGCAAAAGTCGCGCAGGATGGAGCCCTGTAGAGCAAGGGACATAGCATGAAAAACCCCTTCTCACACCAAACGTTAAATCTTTCAGCCTTTCTATTTTACATCGTCAGCACCCCATGGGAGCTCACCTGGGCCCTGCAGCATCCTGCTGCTCATATCCTGCAAGGACTGGGATGAAGAAGTGTGTGCTGGGATTACCTCCAGCTCACAGTGGGGAGGCAGATGTATCCCTGACTTCTGGCCAGCTGGGATGCTCATGCAACTCCTCGCCTCTGCCCTTCCCCTTGGGCACCCCTTTCTCCTTCCTTGAGCCCCCACTCCAGCACCCATCCCATGGCTGTTGTCACTGTTGGGACAGGCCCTCGAGCTGGTCACTCACTGGGATGTTGTATTTGGTGCGGTAGAGGGTCCTCATGGCCACGCTAGAGCCACACAGGCAGCACTCGTCCATGTCCCCAGCCACTTGGCAGTTCAGGCAGAGGAAGCAGAACATCCCACAAAGACCTGTGGGACAGTGAGACGTGGACTTGGCTGAGGGGTAAAAATACCGAGGAAAGGGGGAAAAACCAGCTGAGAGCTGTGGCTCTTGACATCAGGCAAGAGCTGCTCTGCCTCCAGGACCCAGGGAGTGGGGTTTGCAGCAGGGGTAATGCTGCAGAAGGAGCAGGGTAAAACACCAGGAACACATCGTGAGCAACAGCAGGAATGAGGGTTACGTATGTACTCACATACGCCGCAGTCGGAGCAGCAGTCCAGCAGCCCTGTTTGCCACTCCCCTGGCTGTTGGGCAGCTGAAAACTGGGGTTGGACTGTAATCACAGTTTGAGAGGCCATTGCACAGGCTCAGGTCCCTCTAGGCAGTTTATGGTCTGGAAAGAAAGGCCGTCAGAGGCAGATGCTGCAGGTATTTCTGAAGTGGGCGTCTTGCTCAGGCTGCTGCATTCAGAGAGAGTTCATTGGGGAGTCCCCACTGCCAGGGTAATGCCACCCTCACCACAAAGTGGGGGGCACAGCTCTGCCAGAAGCTGACACTACCCTCTGAAGGAAAGCCCTCCCTAATACCACTCTTCCATGAAAGGCAGCAGCACATCATCCCTATGCAAGTAAAATGCCTATGGAAAAACAGAGGTCCTTCTGCTTCAGAACTGAAGTGCTTCAACACCTCAAACTAGTCTTTCCATCTCCAGGTCATCTTTCATTGTTGTCTGCATAAAGTCACATAAAAATATCTGTGTAAAATTGTGTGTGTAAAATTGTCTGCGTTTTGGGCTGGTTTTTTTTGCTTTGTTTATGATCACAGTCTCCCAAAGTCACTACTGCTCTGTTCTAGCTTCCCCAAGCTCTCAGGAGTCACCTTAATCTTTGCTTTGTTCTATGAGAATCTCAGCTTATTTGCTTCCCCCTCTCCCTTCCTTCTTCACTTGCCTTCTTATTGTGTTTCAAGGCAGTGGGTTTTCGTTGTCTCTTTCCATCACCCTAAGCCCTGCCACCAGTTCCTATCCCTCCTCCACTTGACTGTCTGTGCCATCACGTCATCCTCTTCCTCAGTCTTGTCGGGTCACCATGTCCTGTGGAGCTCCTCTCCATCCCATCCTTCCTCAGCAATGGGCTGCATTCTCTAAGAGTAGGAAAACTCCTGTTCCACATTACTATCCCCAAAATCACCTGACCAAAGTAACAACTCCCCCTGCACCTCTATCAGTGGCCCCTTCCCTCCCTGCCACCCCTGCAAGGCACAGCACCAGCTTCTGCCACTCTCACTTTTGGTTTTGAAGCTTTAATTAAAACAAACAAAAAAATTGAGGATTCTCCCAGGAGAATTCCCATGCAGACACACTCCCTGCCCTTTGCCCAATCTCAGCACCACTTTGTTAAGCACTCTAAGAGGTTTGTTTTCACGCCAGAATTGCACAGTTACACAAAGTTAAATGTGTACAAGACACTAGACACAAGAAATGGGGTGGAACAATTACTATGCCCAGCACTCAGACAATGCCATTGAGCTCATTACCCACATCAGAGTGGCACCGGCTGTGGCATTGCATTTGTACTGACTAATGCCAACAGGTGGCAAAGGGTTGATGGCTCTGCTGGAAGCTGCTGTGACTCCCCAGCATAACAGACACATCCCAGCTGCCAGAAACAGCCTGTTGCTGTAGGACAAGCCCTTGTTCCTGACAGTCCCAGGAAGAGGAAAAAGGTTGTTGAATTATGGTGTAAGAGGGAAAAAAGCTAGTAAAAACCTCCACATGGTTTGCTCCTGACTTTTTGCAGTTTTCTGCAGGCAGTGGAAGCATGGCTAGGCTGTCCCTATCTGAGACACCTGTGAGGGCAGCAGGGGACACTATATCCGTTGTCCCTCTCCGGACACCTCCTGGCCCTGCCTTGGCCAGCTGTCCTTGTTTGTTCATCTATGAGATCACAGGTAATTCCCACCACCTCTGCAGCCAATGTAACACTTCCTGGCATGCCAAAACAGCAGGCCCTTCAGGAAGCCTTGGCACACAATGACTAAAGAAGAAAGAACCAGGAGGGGCAGGGGAGGAGACGGGCCATGGACAGGCTGTGCAGTGGTGAGCCCAGCATGGGGCTCCCATGCAGCGACAGGGATGTTCAGCAGCAGGCAGGACCACAGGGAGAAGTGTGCACAGGAGCAGCAGCAGCAAGACAAATTTTACGGACAGGATCCCTTCCTCTTCCCCTCCCCAGGTACAAGCACACCACATCCCTGCACAGGTGGTGGCTGCAGTGCAGAGCAGGCAGCAGCCTGGAGAAGCCTCTGCCACACACTCATCTACTGAGAGATGGGCCAGGTCCAGCATACCAAATGTATCACAATTTCACAATTCACACCCCCATGGCATCTCCAGCCATGCTGGAATGACTGATGGGGAGAAAAGCATCCTGAGGTGCATGCAGCTACATTTCACCAACAGCCAAGGTCATAAAGCTGTATCTACAGGCACTGTATGTGCACAAATACAGTGCACTATATGAGCAACACAGTGCAAAAACTGCTATCCTCTACCTCTGTTCCCCACATCTGTCAAGATGCCATCAGCAGCACTCACCACGCTGTGGTTGACCCTGAAGCAGCTTTCCAGGTAGAAAACCTCACCTTTGCTTCCTACCCTTCCCCTTGCCCTTCAGCACCTTGCCCTTCATCACCACTTCAGCCACAAGCAGTTTCCATACCACAACCAAAGCAAAGCCATACCATACATACTTTCCAAGCTGTCCTTGTCCCAGCAGACGTCTCCTTTTCCTGGTTCTCAAGTTTTTTATGCACTCTGGCAAATGACCTTTGCTCCCTCTGACTAACTGAGCAAATGCAGCTTAGGTGCAGCTTTGCACAATGGCAGCTTCCCTTCTGCATTCCTGCTGCCAGCCCTCGCCTTTCCCCACCCGGATGTTCTCCAGGACCAGAGCACTGGTGGGAGAGGTTTCCAGAGAAGGGCAGTTTGTTTCCAGGCTCCTGTGCTGCCCTAAGCCATGTGCTGCTGGAGGTGCAGTGCCTGTAACTGCACTGGGTGACATGGGGGTGGGCTCTCTCAGGATAAAAATGCATTTTTCTGCAGTTCCAGGGATCATCCATAGGACCGTCTGAGCCATCTGGGTTTAAGCAGTTGGGAGTGCCATCACACCCACCCACCTCTCAGCATAGACAGAGCCACTACTTGCCCTTAAAAAGTTTTGTAGTAAAGGTGAAGGTAGAATGGGGACCAAAAAATATTCTCCTTAAAGAATGAAGCTGGGAGATATTTGCAGGGATCAAAAGTCCTTTAGCATTTCTCTTGAGAGTGCTGGAGAGAGGGTGGATGCAACCTCCACCTTCTGGATGGGAATGCAGGGCTCACAGCCCAGTGCAGACAGATGGGCTGTGTAATGCTATGCAGGAAGATGGCACTAATTGTACCTAGAGAGGACACAGATAACCACGACCCAGCCAGGTTTTTTATTGCAGGTGTGTAGGAATTCATGCTCAGGGTCCACATCTCTTCAACATCGAGGTGAGCTGGTGCCAGGCACCCCAAGCCTTTCTATTCAGAAAGGTGTCACTGACCAACAGCCCTGGACAGCCACCTGGGGCCACCACAGCAGGGGCAATGCCAGGTGGCCTGCAGAACTCACTTGCCTGCAGGAAGACCCAGCTCTGCCCTGCAGTAGTAGTCATTTTCCCAAATTTTGCAACTTGGATGAGCAACACTGACTCCTTCAATGTATTAAATATCCTTTCCAAAAGCTGATCCAATAACAAAATACTAGTGAAAATCTCTCTGTGCAGCAGGCACAGGGAAATCTCAGCTACACCGGGGGCTACATTGAGATGGATGGAGCAGGAGAAGGATGGGTGCTCTCAGGTGGTGCAAGAGTGACATACACAGAGGTACGAAGACAAACTCAAAACTTTATTTCTGCAGTTAAATAGGGAAAATCAAATGCAATCAAGGCAAGCTCCACATGGTACATTTCCCAACAGTCAGAACAGCTGTGACTCCTGCTTGCAGCAGCTCCAAAGATGCAGCGAGGATGGCAGCATCTGCAACAGGATGGAAGAGTAGAGTTGGGACTGAGCTGTGCCTCACCACACTCTGTGTGTTGCCCCAGCCACACCAGCCCCACCCCAACCACAAGGTCCCCAGCCACATTTTGCTTCAGGGCACATCACTCTGGTCAACTGTCCATGGCCATTTCCCCACTGCAGCAAACTTAGTCTGGTGTCAAGATGTTGGCAGAAGAGGCTCTGGGAAGCCACCTGGCTGCATGTGACAGCAGCTTTATGGACGAGCACCAGCACCCCTAGCTTACCAGAATATGCCAAGCTCCCTCCTGCGGTTGACATCTCTCTTCATTTGGCAAACAGAGCACATGGTGCACCACAGGGTGACACAGTAGTCAGAGCAAATGGACCCCTGTCAGGGAGAAACTGGTTAGGGACAGAGGCTTCCCAGAGACCATGTTCCAGCCAAGAAAATGTTAATCACATTCCAGGTCAAGTACTCTTCTTGGCAGGCTGCAGCATCCTGAGTAGAAAACACTGAAGCCTTGGGCTGGCAAACCCCAGGCACCACCGAAAGGAAGGAAGGACCCCTTTGTGCAGGCTGCAGATAGCTACTTATCTTTTGACTTCTGAAGTTCAGACTGGGAAGAATAATGCTCACAGGAACAGACAATGTGGGCAAAGTGAACTTGGGACCCTATGGTTTGCCCTTGGGATGGCAGCAACCACCTCCCCTGCAGGAAGAAAAACCCTCACATATGCACTGTCCACCTTTCTCCCAAACCTGATGATGGATCTTTATCCTTGTAACCCTCTTCACCTATTCTTTATTGAGCCCACAGTTATCTCAAGTCTTTCCCATCTCTCAAAGCTCAAAGAAGGAAGGAGCAGCTGAGGTGGATACAAATGGGGAAAAAAGGGGGACTGGAAATCACTGCTGTCCTGAGCCCCTCCCTTAAGTGCAGAGAGAGGGGCCTCGGAGGCACCCTGTCCTTCAGGCTCACAGCAGGGTGAGGGCGCAGGCTCAGCACTGACCGGGATGTTGTATCTGGTGCGGTACAGGGTCCTCATGGCCACGCTGGTCCCACACAGGCAGCACTCATTCATGTCCCCAGCCAATTGGCAAGCCAGGCATGGGAAGCAGAACATCCCGCAGCAGCCTGGCAGGGGGAGAAACACAGCACTGGCTGAGGCTCTGCCTGCCCACCTGGAATCACCGGAGCAGCTGGGAGAGCCAGGCTGCCTGGCTGCACAGTGGCACCACTGAGCCAGGCAGCAGGGGCAAGGAAACTGTGTCCAAGGCACTCACAGACGCTGCAGTCGGAGCAGCAGTCCATCAGGCCTGTCTGCCACGTGCATCTGGAGACAGAGGACATGGCCCCGCCCTGCGGCTGGATTGTCACAACGCTTGGAACAGCCATTCCCAGGTGCTCTTCTGAAAGAGACAGGAAACGGGATAGTCAGTGGAAAAACTGTGGTTGGTCTGAACCCCCAACCAAACTGGTGGCTATGACCCCTCAGCAGGCCGCCTTTTGCCCAGCTCCCTAGCTGCCACTGGAGGTGATAGAGCATAACCATATCTTGCCTGCATTTCTATCTGTGATATATGTTACGGAATAATTCGTGCTTATGTAAAATATACATGAAATAAGTTGTGCTTGTACGAAAAATTCTTAAAAATATTTAAAACCACAAGCCGCAGCCAGGGAAAGAGATTGCTTCACAAATTGTGAAATCACAGACGGCAGCGAAGAGAAAAAACCTAATTAGCAAACGAAAGACGTGACTCTGTGTGGAGATGGGCCCTTTCCCGAGACAGTCCAGAGACACCCAAGCGATGAGTACCCAAGAAGTATTGGTGATCAAGGTAAGTCAGAGTCGTCAAGGGTGTGCATCCCAATACCAGGTCCCTGTAACCCGACAATCAGCATTCATCACTTCCCAGAAACTGTTTTGTCCAGCCCAGCACAGAGAACATGAGACTACATGAATATGTGCAGCGACGAGAAGAATAGGAGAAGCCCTGCCCCAGGTGAAATAAACCATATAAAACTAGCCCAGCACAGACAGCATTTGTGAACAGAAGGGATCCGAAGTGGTAGAGCTCAGATCTGTGTTCACCCGGCGCCGATCCCGGGCTCGAAGCTGACCCTTTGATTGTGGCTATCAGAGACCGAATCTTGGTTGCGAAATAAAAACCTTTTTTTATTGATTATTGATTTGGCTTTATCATTTTATTATTTATAACATATCTGTTCAAGGTTTTCATGTTATCTGCCATTTTATCCAGCCTTCAAAATAGCATCAGGCCACTGATGTTCCCCACGCCACTCCATAAAAGCTTTTCTAGTGCTTAGACATGACTCCCTTGTGCTGAGCTGGGCTGGGCAGTGAACCCAGGCTAAAGGGAGTGACTTGGGCATTCCGGCTGTTGGACTTGGTGTATTTTACACAAGATGGCTTTAACATGGGCACAGGGCATGTGGGAAGCACCTGTGGACTCATTTCCTCATAACAAAGCCAGACTACACACAAGAGAGTAGTACAGAAAACTCGTATCTCTGGTTTCCTGACGTAGGGAGCCAGAAAGGGAGAAAATCAATGTCCAAAGTCTGAAACACTCTCCTTGCCTTTCTGTGGTTAAGCAAGCAAGTAAACCTTGCAAGCCAGTAAGCCTCAGGTCTGAAATAATAATAATGATGATGATAATGATAATAGTAAGAATAGCAACAAGAACAATTCCTTTCTGCTTCTAATTCTCTAGCCAAGTAAAAAAGCACAAAGTATTTCTAGGTAACAATTCTGAGAAAGTTTGGGCTTGGGTGAGGTTCTCTGAGATAAGATAAACTGCCTGCTCACATTTGTTGAACCTTCTTTTCTATAAGTTGCGTTGGTGTATTTTATGTCTTAGAAACAGCAGTTCAACAAAGGCAAACCTACCCTACTGGGTGGTCAGACGACTCCTCCTCCTCCTCCTGCTCGTGCTCCTCCTCTTGCTTCTGAGCTCAGAAGGCAGAATAGAAACTCAAATGAAGGAGTGATGCTGGGGGAGGGGGAACACTTTCTTTCTCCATCCTTTGGAGTAACGCGTACTTCTCCAGAAATCCCACTGCTGGCTTCAGCTGGCAACACACACCAGCCTGCGAGCCCCGTGGGAGTGCAGCTGGAGGTGGTATCAGGTGTGTGTCCAGAGGGAAGTGCAATGCCTCTGCCTATCCACAGCTTCCCTATGCCTGCCAGCAGCAGTGCCACCCACACAAGTATTATTCACCTATTTTCTCCTATCCTAACTGAAAAAAGTAATGAAGAGTTTGAAGCATAGCTGCTCTTGCCACCAACAGCACACCCCACTGAAGGGATAAGCAAGCACACAGAGAGACCAGTATCAAAAGCCATCAATATCCAAACTTCTGGTAGGGCAGATCAGTTTAAACAGGGAGTAAAGTACCAGTCAGATTCCTTAAACACATTAATACAATTGTGTTAGCATCAGAAAGCGGTAAGCAAAGGTAAACTCTCCATAATCCAGATTTTGTGCATAGCTTTTTAAAAGCCCCCCCACTTCCCCAAGTAGGATTTGCCAGATAGTTTGATTTATATTTTGTGCTAAGCAAGAAAAAATAAAAAAAATCCCTACTTTGACACTATTATCCCACTCTTCCCAGGCTAACAAGTTACTAATATTTCCGTGCTTTTAGAGAACTAACCTGGTGAGCAGCCTTGGTCAGTGCAGACTTCCTCTCCCTGCACAAAGAGGCTCTGGTGAAGATGAAACTAAACTTACTCCCTCGGATGTTCTTATTGGCAGCCAGCAGTAAATCGTACAATAGGTGGGAGGTAACTTGAAGGGGGAGGTCAGGAGCTGTGCCCCGTCCTTACAACCACAGACTTTACACGTGCAGAACACAGTAATTTATTTTTCCTTTTCCCGGGATTACTTATTCCTTTTTTTAAAAAAAATGTTTGCATGTTTATTGTCTTATTCCCTCAACTTTGCCCACATGATGTTGCTGCTCAGGGAAGAGCAGCTTTGAATAATGTACTTTCATCAGAACAGACATTTAGGTTTTCTTTTCTTAGAAAACACATCCCACATGGGGAGGCTTTCCATAATAATTAGGCTGATTGTGCTTGTCACAGGCCATGTAGCCCAGCCACTACAGTAAAATTAACTGAGCAATTACCATACACACATAAATTTCACTTCATAAGACACTAATATTACAGTTTCTGCACTAACATGCCCATGTTAACCCATACATAACCACCCATGCCCTGTGCAAGTCATGACAGTTTTGGATGCACTTCCAAATTTTGTGGAGAATCTGTGGCACCAGGACAGCACTTTTTGTTTCCCAGCAGGATGCACATAGCATGCAGAGATCCCAGAGAGGGTCTGGGTGGCTGTTTCTCAGGAGTAAGTCAAGTTCGATGCATCCCACGGGAAGTGCTGATGGTGAGATTCCCTTCTCTCTCGCACTCATGAAGAATGGGGAAAGGAGAAGTTCGGGCTAAACTTAAATATGGCAGCTTTGTCAGCAGGCTGGGACTTAGGGTGCTTTAAATGAAGGCTTTTACCAGTAGTGCTGCTGAGAAAACAAGGACCTGTGCCTTGAAATGCTTCCCTTGGCTTCCAGCAGCTCCAAAGTTTAACTGTGTCTGTCCCTGCTTTACAATGGGGCTGCCTGGCCACTCCCTGGCTGGATCATACACAGTTGGTGTTCTTTTTAAGAACGTTGCAATAGGCTATGAAAACTGAGGTTTGCAAGAAGTTGTAGATCAGCAGATTCTCCCTAGAGGAGGAGATGCCTGACATCCTACCGGCTGGCTGGATGAAGCTCATGGCCTAGGAGTCTGCTGGGGAGGAGAGAAACAGGAAGCTGAAATGCAGTCAGGTTTTTTAGGTGGTAAGAAGGAAAGGCTCCAGAGAGACCTCAGAGCACTTCCCAGTGCCTAAAGGGAGCTGGAGAGGGACTTACCACAAGGGCACGTAGTGACAGGGCAAGGGAGAATTTCTTTGAACTGGAGAAGGATAAGCTTAGTCTATATTACAAAGAAATTCTTCATTGTTAGGGTGGTGAGGCACTGAGACAGGTTGCCCAGCAAAGCTGCGGATGCCCCCATCCCTGGAAGTGTTCAAGGCCAGGTTGGATGGGGCTTTGAGTAATGTGGTCTAGTGGAAAGCATCCCTGCCCACAGCATGGGGTTTGAAACTAGATGACCTTTGAAGTCCCTTCCAAACCAAGCCATTCCATTTTTATTTCTAAGAAGACAATGGAAAAATTCCACTGAAACCAGTACTTGTTGCTGTGGAACCCGAGGGGTTCTCGGGAGACGAGGACATGGGAGAGACAGGGATCTTGACTCCATGTTTCAGAAGGCTGGTTTATTATATTATGATATATATTATATTAAAATACTATATACTAAAGCTATACTAAAAAGGATAGAGAGAAAAGATCCATCAGAAGGCTAGCAAGAATAGAAAAAGAATCTATAACAAAGTCTTGTGACTGCTCAGAGAGTCCACACAGCTGGACTATGACTGGTTATCAAATAGAAACAGTCCACATGGACCAATGTGGTTGCACCTGTTCAGACACAGTTGCATTCCACAGCAGCAGATAATTATTGTTGACATTTCTCAGCTGAGGCTCCTCAGCTTCTCAGGGGAAAAATCCTGACAATAGGATTTTTCATAAAATATCATGACTACAAATACTCACCAATTTAACATGTACTAAAGTAAATACAATAGTGATGAAGATTCAAGAGCACAGATTAAAAAAATCTCCCTTAACACCTTTTTGCTTTCTCTGCAAAGAACAAAGTATGGATTACACAGTCTACAGCTGTATTTTATGGAGCAGCTACAAGCAGAAACTCATCTATTCCAATTTGGGCCACTCACACATAAAAGTTTGTGCCTGTTCTCTGTACCACTTAAAACAGGTCCAACCTGCAACTTCAAACACGACCACAAAAGAGCAAAGCCACTTTCCCCAGCATGCTGCCTCATACTATTTACACAAACTAAAGTGTCTTCAGTGGTGAGAGGTGTGTTCATTCACAGAGAGTCCATGAATCCCATTGGTGTGCAGGTCAGGGGGGCTGCCTGGCACAGGAGGGTGCCTGGGGCCCTCTTTCCAAAGCTCTGGTCCCACCAGTCCTTTCCAGAGACACAGTAACAGTCTCAGGGTTCTGTTTCAGACATGGAGAAGGTCTTCTGAATCAGAAACTTCACCTTTTTTCTAGATGTCTCCGCAGCTTCAATGGAAGAAAACATGTTACCCACAAACCTTGCTTCCTTCCCACAGCTTGAAATGGCTCAGGCAAAAGGGAAATTCCTGCAATGGTAAAAGCTGCAGGAGAATGGAGCTGAGTAAGTGCAAGGGAAAATTTTCACAGCCCTCAGAAATATAGTTGAGGGTCAGATGCACATCTCACCAACACTGAAGCCATTGCAGTTGGTACAAGCAGAGAGCTGCTCCCATGTCTGCTCATCCCTCATCTCTCTCACACCAGGGACACTGCACACAGTGGAGAGGGTCTTGGGTGGCTGATCAGACAGGAAATGATGCCACAGCTGGGACGGTGTAGTGCCATCTGGGCAAGGGGCCTGAACACCTGTGCCACAAGCACCCAAACATAAAGTCCAGCACACAATGAAGAGCTCACAGCCAGGGGCAAAGGGTACCACCAGCTCCACAGCAGCTCTTCGTCACAGCTGGTCAGACCTAAAAGTGGTTTCAAATCCCTCTACAGTTGCATGCTAGCGCTAGCAATGGTTTGTCACAAGATGTTTCACACATCTTGTGTGAGAAAGGCATCACACATCTTCTGGCTGAGCTTCTGCTTCCTGTGTCTTGCTACCTTTTTGTGCTTTCAGTGGTGCCACTCTTTCTCCAGGTCACTCAGACTTACAGGATAATGCCCTGTGGGAATCAAGCTTTACCTCAGGAGCTCACAAGGTAAAAAACAACTAAAGTAAAAATCAACAAATCAACCCTCTTATTACAAACAGACCGCTCCAACTAATACATTTTGTAGTCTGCTGCTTCATTAACTGCATAATTCTCACTGAGTTGCACCTGCACACAAGCAGAACTACCAAAGGGTGCAAGTGCGGATCCTCCTGTACCCATCCCCATCGCCAGAGAATAGTGGGAAGCAGGAGAACCTCAGCAGTTCAGCTGCTCTTGGGTCAGCTCCAGAGGCGTCCTGGAGTAAGCTGACCCACGGCTAATTTCCAGCTTGGACATGTGCTCTGTGCCTTTTCTATGGCAGTTTTATCCCAAGCTGACAGCTTCCTCCAGAGCAATGGAGGGGATGATGGACCTTCCCTTCTGCTGTCCCTTGTGTCTGCCACACATGGTGTCCTTGCTTTAACACCTGAGCAGGAGCGAAGTGAACAGCCACACAGGATGTGTCATGAAGTTAATCTGGCATTAACCAAGGTATTGGCAGAAGGACATCCAACAAAATTGGCAACGGCATTTGATGGGTGAAAAGTTTTTTTTAATGTATTGATGTTATTTAGCAGAATAAATTGTACTGTGGATTAAAAAGGCCTTTACTACTTAATAATAATGATGTCTTTTAAGACAGATGGGAGAAGGTATTGAGAGAGTTGAACCAGGAGAGATGATGTGCAAGATGGGGAAGCTGTATGGCTCCACACCTGCTACATGTACATGACCCCAAGTCCTCTTCAGAGGAGAGCTTTGCTTCTCCATGACAGTCTCATGACCCAACATTGCTCACCCTGATGGAAGCTCCCCAGCAGTTTAACCTCCATTTTTCTGACTTAACGTGTCATAAATAAATCAGCACTGAGCAGCTCGAATTCTTGAAGGCAATTTTTTGCCTCTCGCTTCCCCTCCTGCCACTGATTTCTCAAGCAAATCTTGAAGACAGCAGATACAACACTCACTGCCTTTGCACCTGCCCCATGTGGATGGTTTCCCTGTGTGCATGTCCCAAGATCTCAGAGGACTCCTGGCAGCACAGCATCTCATGGCTGGGCTGAGACACGGGAAGGAGTGAGAAAACGCTTCCCCCATCCTACCCAGCACATGAGAAAAAACCCACCAGTAGTCGTGCCCAGGTGCTGCTGGCACTGGCTCTGCTGTAGAGAGCACATTCATCAGATAAAGACACAATAAGGAAGAAACTCTGTAAGTGCCAGAGTCCTGCTTGGGGTTGAGCAACCAAAAGTTTATCACCTGTCACCTGGGAGAGGAAGCATGCACTGCACACTAGACCTTCAGCCTGCCCTTTACCTAGCCAAGAGCAGGCCCACTAGCTCCAGGGACAACCTGTGCATACACAGCCTTGGCTTTCTGCCCTGTATTTTCCTCCCAAGGAGGAGGGAGGGAGGAAACTCCCACCCCTCATCTAACAGCTACGGTCAAAGTGACACTTAGCTATGGTCTGCCAAATCCTTCTTTTACTGCCTTGCATGCGGAAGTACAGGGGAAAAAGGGATCTTGCTAACTCTAAGCAAATAAATTCAAGGTGCCTTCCAGCAAATAAAAGCACAACAATAATGCATGTTATGGTGTACATGAAGTCTGTGTTTTCCTCCATTTTCCTCTCAAGTACTTTTATTTCCATTTATACATATTCCCTGAAAAAGTGATTAATAGCAAGACAGAATTTGGGGAAAATAAGCTCTGCTGAAGCTAAAAATCTGTTTAACAAATATTTGGCTGTGCTGCAGCATGAGAGGCAACAAAAAATGCATACAGATTTTTCTACTAAGCAGCCACTTAAGTGGTGTGGTTTCACAGTGTTGAAGTGAATACTGAACAGTGAACAGTGGTTTCACCAGTGTTGAAGTTTCTCCCCAAAGTAGTTCCCTGGTGTTATATATGTGCTGCTGCAGTGTTGAGCACTGAACAGTGATAACTTGAAGATAAAATTATTCCACTTCAATATCAAATCACAGAAAAACATTTATGTTGGAAAATACCTCTAAGATCACTGAGTCCAGCCATTAATGCAGCACTGTGATGTTCACCACCATGTCCCCAAGTACCACAACCTCACACCTTTTGCACACCTCCAGGGATGGTGATTCCACCACTTGCCGGGGCAGCCTGTTCCCATGTGTGACCACCATTTCAGCCAAGGAATTTATAAACAGTCTAAACCTCCCCTGGTTTAACTTGAGGCTGTTTCCTCTCCTGTCACTTGTTATCTGGGAGACGAGACAACTCCCATCTGGCCACAAGGTACTTTCAGGGAGTTGTAGAAAGTGAGATACTTTACATTCAGAGCTGAACTCTCTGAATGCTTTGACATCAGTGCAGGGAAAAAATAAGGTCCTATGGAATGGTCAGGCCACCGCTTTCCCCCACTGCCCTTACAACCTGTTACAGGCTTGGTTTTGTTCTTTCTGCAGTTGATACAAGTTATTTTATATTAGGTAATATACAGGTATATTTTATTTATTTATTTTGTATTAGATGTATTTCCTTGTTACTGTACCTGTCACAGACAAGAAGCTCTGCAATTTGGAGGAACTGTGTTTTGCAGGCATAAGAAGTCAGGGGTGGCTTTGGATTTTGTTTTGCATTCAGATGGGAATTTCCACCCCAGAAATTACAGCTGTATTGTTAGAAGCATTGAACTTGGCATGAACACTGTTCTGTTGTTGGTTTTGCTTGTTTCTTTTAAGTGTATTAGGCCTCTTTCTGCTTTGTTCAGACAAAATCACTTCTGTACAGTTGCCTCAAAGTGGTATTTTTG
Source organism: Hypocryptadius cinnamomeus (assembly GCA_013400635.1). Classification (NCBI taxonomy): domain Eukaryota; kingdom Metazoa; phylum Chordata; class Aves; order Passeriformes; family Zosteropidae; genus Hypocryptadius; species Hypocryptadius cinnamomeus. Next base: position 56,410 of record VYZP01028619.1, on the reverse strand, counting down.
GATGGTTTTTTTAGACACCACCATCCAGGCAAAGAAAAATGCTGTAAAACCAATGAAGTTTTTTTCTATTTCCTTTGTAATTCTTGTACTGCATCTAGCACACTGCATTAAAATTTGCTCTGTCCTTTTGCCTCCATCACAAAATGCAGGGAGGCATTGCAGGAAAAGCAAAATCACCTCTTCAGTATACCAGGAGCCTTTGGCTAGTATCTAAACTTCTCATTATCCATGGCCAGCTAAGATGCATATTTTTTCTTGGCAGCTTTCTTTTGAAACTCTAACACAGCCTCTCTCCTGGTATTTTCATTGTGAAGCGTTTAGAAATCAATTAATGGCCCTCTCCTAGCTTTTGCCAAAGTAGAAATAGAAAAGGAGTGCCTTTTTTTTGCAGGTCATGTCACCAGTGGCTGGCGAGATGCCCGACCTACTGCCATGTTGTTGCCAGGCTCCCTGGTAGCCAGGCTGGCTGGCACTGGCACTCCGGCTGTTTACACAGCACAGCTCCTGCAGCACGTACTTGGGAATAGAGGGAGGGAAAACCCTGACCCGCCCCATTAACACCATTATATTTACCAAGAAATACTAATAGCAGAACCCAGGCAGAGTTTGCCTTGGCTGACCCTCCTCTGACAAGTATTCTCCCTGGGAAAGGGGAGTGTGAGAGCTCACGTGTGCCACAGTATAAAACAGGCCTCTAAGGCAAAGATCCGGCCCCACCCTGCAGGTTTCCAATGCCTTGGCAACCTCTCCCTTTATCCCTGCAGGAGTAGTACCCTTACCTCTATAGGGCTAATCCTGGACAAAGAGCTGGTGTTGCTTTGATACACCCTTCTACAAAGTGCAACACACAGGCAAGGGCTGATGTTGGTACAGAGCTTTCTGTTTCATTGAGCAACTGGCAGTGTTTCAGTTTGCCACTGTTAGGGACATTTGACCTTCCCATTGCCGGAAAAAAGCATTTGTTATCTCAACATCCTGTGGAGGAGTACTCAGAAAAGGAGGTGTGGAAGAAAAGCAATGATAGTGGAGAAGAAACTTCCAGAGGATGTTGTTTAGTTCTGCAAAAGCACACTAATAAAAGGCTGATGCTTAGAGACAGGAGTATTTGAAAACTTTTTAAGAAACTGTATCCAATTACAGCAGAGAGCATCTTAGTGAAGATTTGGAATAGAACACCTTGGGAATGAAGAGAGGAGATGTAAGTATATCTGCCAACAGATCCAAACAGGAAGGTTTTAGCCAGGAAGCAGCTTGGCCTTTACCTCTTTTGCACTTCAAAAATTATTTATTTGCTTGTGCTAATCATAAAATTTTCACTAATTTAATATCTTCAGTATTAAAGTCTGGAACCAAAATCTTTCTGATTTTCAGACAATGAACCTAAAATACAGCTATGTCTTATCTGTGTGAAATGAAATTAAGATAAATTTAGAAAACACCCACAGAAAACATGATTTTCATGTTCCGGACATGAGGACTGTTTTGAAACTTTAATTTATACTGTATTTAGCGACACCTTTTTCCTCTTCCCATTTTAAGACAAACACTTGCGACAAGCAGTCATCAGACAAAGGACACCAGAAGGTTCAAACGCACAACAAAATGTGAGCTCTTCCCAAATGTGAACTACTTAAAGACACTTTAGTATGTTTAAAACAGATTAATAACATTCGCCACCACCTCACTAAAGTAACACTGCTGAAACTGATCCATATTAGTTACTTTACAAGACTTTTTAATTACTAGAAAACAGCTAATAAACAAAGTTCAACTTCAAGTTGGATGCATCAAATTCTCCCTCTACAAATTGCAGCTATGTCACAAAACTGATCAGAAGCTTATGGTTTTTCATTATTAAACTGCTTTTCTTCAACTTAATACTTTCTTCACCCCAGAAATACAAACCCTATTTAAGAACAACTTCTGTGCAAGGGCCATTCAGTTAGGCTGAACTTGCTATTTTTACTGTTTCTAGGCATTCCCCTAGAAACAAGTCTTTCCTGTAAGACTACAAATAAGACCGGTAGGCATTAAGTCAAAACAAGCGGAATTAAAAAAAAAAATGTCAACAGTTTGTGTGACGAAGTTTTAGCCCAGGGTCAACCACTTCTCACACACACCTGGCAACAGCTCTGGGCTTCTCTGTGTTTGTTTTCAGTCCTTACTCTGTGTTCAAATCACTCTTGACAAACAACCTTAGCTCACTCTGTGCAGACAACTTTGCAGAAGCCTGTCCTTCTCACATGGAAAGCACCTGCTGCAGCAATCACAGTAAGAGCAGAAAATCTTCTTAAATACTTCTCTACTGACTCCTTATTGTGGACCTCACACACTCAGAGTCCTCACTGTTCCCAGACATCCCAGAAGAAAAACAGTCATTGCAACTCTTCCATGAAGCAAGCTCCAACTCAAACTGAAAATTACCTTTGTAATAAATCAGACCATCAAACATGAACAGCCAGATTTTATTTACATCCAGAAATCATTTTGCATTTTCACCCGTACTGTCACTAAGAGACACCTGCTTCATATAAAATCTTGGGTTCACAGTCTCCAGAGCTTGACAGAAGTTTGCTGCTACTACACAGGACCAGCAGAGCTTTTTGAAGGTCACTTTTTGGAGCTTCTGTGCAGATTGAAGTTATTCCCAGATAACCGAAACTTCCTCTGTAGAATTATCTCAATTGCACAATTTCAGAAACAAGAATATTTCCACCAGCTTTTATAAATAAACAATATAAAGCAGCTATATTTATATTTAAAGTGTTTTCCTTCTTACAATACTTACACTTCAGTTAGACTAAAATATCAGGATAGTGATTTCAACTATCTGTTCTCTGAAGGCTCTTCTACATTTAAGCCTTTTCATTTCCACAGATTTCCAAGCACAATCCCTATGAAGAGCAGAATTCCTACAGTACGATTTGAAGCAAATTTTTTCCAACAGTCTTCGGGCTTGTCTACGTCCAAAGTGTAAATCTGCAAAAGCACAGTATAACATTAGAGGATTATTATTCTACAGACTCATAAGTATCTGACACATCACAAAATTATCTGCAACTTCAAAAAATTATTCTTAAGCTCTAAAGTCTACCCTTAACTCCACAAGAAACAGGAATACTCTGTGTTTAAATTTTTTTTTGCAAACTGGCATCTGTGTTTGACAGATTTTTTTCAACATACAGCAGAAAAGTCAAAGATCTTGTAAGAACATGATTCCCAGACCATCTCAATGGAAGACTATATAAACAGCCCAGTTACTGGTGTGTCTGGATTGATACGTAAAAGTGCAAAAATATCTGAACATGTAAATAAGTCTCTTTGAGATTTTCCTCAGTAGGTTGCCACCTAACTCTTCAATGTAACTTTAAATAAAAATGAATGCACCTTTCCATGTCTGCTACAAGGTGTTGTTCCATGTTTCAGTAGAGACAAGGCACTGGAGAGCCAGCAGTGAACCAGAGCAAGTGCTAGACCCTGCCTTGCCACACAGGGCTGGTTTCAGTCCAGTTGCTCTCAGCCAAGTCCATGCAATTCCCTTCCAAACAAGGACCAGGACACCTGCAATAGCAGCCAGAAGAAAGGCCTGGCTTACCCACATGGCCGCTCTCTGCTGTGAGTCACAACTAAAAGTGAAAAAAAAAAAACTAAACCAAAAGAAACCAAACTCACAAGGTATAGCAAGAACAAATTTACTGAAAAAAATATTCAAAAAACCAAGATTTGGTGCAAAAGTCTTGAGAATGATAACAAGAGGAAATGTTGAGCAAAATGAGTGAAAGGATTAACAGAGAAGGAGCCCCTAAAATCTCAAACTTTGCACTTCAGCCTTTGAAAAAGTTAAAACAGAAAGTATTTGACTGAAAGAAGTGAAACCTTCCCCAGGAAATCTGCTTCATTTGTGGCTGTAGAGAGAAATCAGGGCTGGGTCCTGATCAAATAATCAAAAACAAGCTTCTAAAATATGATGTGATCCACACCCTTAAGAGCCTGTCAGCTCCTCAGACCCTGGGAACTTGAAACACTGAACTGGCAAATTAAACTAAACAGCAGCTAAGCAATTCTTTCAGAAACACAAGGAAAGTAGATGTTATTTTTCTATTGGTGCACTTCTTGAGAGGGATACAATTTGACATCATCATGACCAAAACTCTTCTGCCTCAGGAAAAAAATTCAGTGAATCAAGGAAATCTTGGAAATCCTGGTCCTCAAGCATCTTACTCAGCTTTCTAAACTCAGTTAAGGACACAATCAGAAATCTTGAACAAGAAGATAAGCATACAAATGTTCAAGCAGGACTATATTAAAATCATTCCTCAAAAAGAAGCTACTCTGTGGTACACAGAACAGTTCTGCTCTTGTGACTTTGGCAGTCCATACAATTGTGAATTCTCCATCATTTATACTCATAAGTCTGCATCCTCACTTATAAAGATCCTTAAAAGTGGTTTCCATGCTTGATAAAACTATAGCTCAAAGGTACTCTGACAATTCAAACTGTAAATGATCATGCAGTGGACGTAGTATGCTTTCCCTCATACATTTCCAAGCACAGTCACTACGAAAACAGTGGCCGAGTGCCAGACTACATTACTACAAGGATTCTCTTACCCAATGATATGTTTAATATCCATTACCTGCATGAGCTCCACCCATTAAAATGCAACATTGGGATCAATGTGCTTTATAAAAAGTTCCACATTACCACAGATTTAACTTCTCAGACTAGCAACGGTTTTACTACTTGCAACACACAATATTCTGCCATTACTTACTGATCAAGACCAGCAACTAATTTTTGAATAGACTGACTTGTCACTTACTACAACACTGTGTAACACAGTTGATAGGACTCAGAAAGAACAAGGCAACAAGATCCTATCTGCATCCTTTACTGACAAAGCTAATTTCTTTCTTTCTGTTATTCATAAAAATTTCTAAACGATGCAACTACAAGACTGAACAGGATTGTTCTCTGCTTTTGAGAGAACTCTTTAGAACTGTCAATTAACACAAAATTATAATGCTAACATCTGCTATTATGTGTGCCAGACACTGCAAGAACTGAATCAGAACAGTCAACACCACAGTATTTTGCAGCATATTGAGGTGGATCTAGCAACTGCTGCTGGCAGTGAGGAAAAAACTCTTTCCTTGAGATCACAGCTTAATGTGTAGCACTTCTGTTGGTTACAAACACACTGAAACTCGGTGCTCCACTGTTTATGGTCAGGACTGAAGGTCACCTCAACCAAAAGGTCTGCAAAAGGTACTTCAGAAGACCAAGCTTATTGTCAGAAGACTTTAGTTCTCTTTACAGGAACTGCTTTTCGTGGGTAGCTCATTAATTGATGGGGGTTGAAAAGCCCTTTGACTTCTTAGTAAGAACTTCCTCATGGAAAAAGTATGAATAAATCCATCAAACCTGGTGGGCCAGGTGAGCTCCTACGGCAGCCACAGCCGAGTAATACGGGAGGGTTTGGTTGCAATTCATCCCTGCCACACACAAACTCAGGAGCATGGCCAGGCTGAAGCCACTGAGCCACTGCTTCGTGTCCTCCCTGAACTGCAATGCAGTTGACTTCACACCAATCATGATGTCGTCCCTCTTATCCTGGAATGAAAAGATTAATTACCACAAAATCCATAATCCAATGCCACTTCATAAGAAAAATAAAAATGGTGGACTTGCTTAAATTTTCAATGCTTCTTACTAGGAACCCAATTTAAGGGCAGCTGTAGGTCCTCACATTAAAATTTAAACTAGCAGGTTGGTCTTAGAACTGTTTAGCCGCCAGGAGTTAATACCAATGTTGAAGTTATTTCCACAATGCAAAAGCATAAGAGCATAAAGGGTATTGTACTTCCATCTATCCACCTGACTTGTGAAACCTGGGCAAACAGCAATAAAATATTGAAGGGCTGGGACTTCTTTGGGGCTGCTTCAGCTCAACTGAGGGTGAAGAACTGCAAGAGGTTAGTTCTGCTGTTTGACAACAAATCTGTAAACGAAACACAAAAACTCGTGCGTTTAAACACAGGTATCTGGAAGATTTCGCTGTTACCCTACCTGATGTGCATAAATGGTGTCATACACCAGTGTCCACATGACTCCAGCAAAGTACAAGGGCAAACACACAGACCACTCACATGACCCTTTGATGGCAGACCAGCCAAGAAGGGCTCCCCAATTAAATGTAAATCCTAAAAACATTAAGAGAATAAAAAAAAATAGAAGTTACAAGAATGCCAGCAGCAATTAAATATGATTTATTTGAGAGTGTATCATATCAGTAGCCTTTTGTATAATACCAACATCTCTATTTTTCTACCACTTATTTTCAGGCAGGTAATAAATATAAATAATTTGACATTAAATACTCTGGACATGCAAGAAAAAATACATATGCCACACATTTTTCTCTAATTTGAGTTTGACCTTATTAGTGTAGGGAAACGTTTGCACAGAACTATTCCAGAATACTCTAACAATGGGTCTGAAGGGAAAATGCTCAGGTATCAGTGTAACAAAACATGTCAGCATAACTGGCTGCAAAACAGTACACAGCAGCCAACTATGGTACTTCTAGCTGAAACTGACAATTTTGGTTAAAAAACCCCTGAAGACAGCTCGAATGTGAGAGCCAATATATACAGGTATGTTTTAGTAGCTCAACCTAAAATACAAGCACCATCAGTATCTGTTCAGGAGTTATTTTAGAAGCTGAAGACTGAAATGCTGTACAGACAAATCTGTATTTAAGAAGGGTTTGAAATAACTGCAAAACTACAGCTCATTCTCAAATGACAAATGTTTATTTCCATCCTACTCTTCTACCTCCTATCACTGCATCAAATCAAGGAACTAATTTCTAACAAAAAAAAAAAACCTAACTGCAAAGCCACACATCAACTCTGATGCCTGTCATAAATTAAGAAGCTTGTGGCACAACAGCGCTTTGTCTGTAAGGTATTTCTATTTTGATAGAAAGTTATAAAAAGTCAGATTGCTAAAGCTCAAGTACTAATTTGTAAAACACCCCAAAAACTACATCTGAAATTAAAAATAGAGAAAAAAAAATCTTTCCATCTCACCCAAAACCAGCTGTGGCCAGTATGTTATTCTCTTCATCAGAGGGTAGGTGATCACAAGGACTAAAGAGGCTGCTCCCAGAATGATACTGTAAAAAGTACCAAGAGGATTATTGTTTGCCAGGCTAAAGATCAGTAGACGTAGTGCAGCACTGCAGGAGCTGTACACGGTACTGGCCTAATTATTTTCCTTTAAATTACAATTCCATTACTAATAACCTCCTCCTTCTGACCCCAACACCTTTTCTACTCAAAATCTCTGTGCTTAACTCAGGACACAGAACCAGACTTGAAAAACCAAAAGATAACTCATACATCACCTGTAGTAATTCAGACACAGAAGCACACAGAGTGCCAGGCTGAGCTGTCCGCCAAGAAAAACCAAGGACTGGAAAGTGGAGATATCTCCAGCTGCCAGGGGTCTGCTTGCTGTCCTTGCAACCTAAAAAATGGAAATAATATTACCTCTAGGATACATCTGTAACTGATGGGCAATTTACAATGTTTGTTTCCTATTTTCTGAAGAGAAATGAAAAGGCCCTAACTCTGTTGTTTGCTTTTGTTTCTCTCTAATGGCATTTTCAGAATTCAGTCCCATTGAAGCGGAGTTAATAGCTGTGAAAAGACATTTAATCCCAACTGGGATACAGTGGAGTTCAGAAACTGTCTGGAACAAGAAATCATACAAGGTAAACTGAAGAAAGAAACAAGCATCAGAAAAAAGGTTAAAATAAATGAATGGTGAGTTACTTGCCAAAGGTGACCAATGCCAAAAAAACTCCAAATGACTGAATTTCACCCCAACATGAGGAAGAACTTCTCTACACTGAGGGTGGCAGAGCACTGGAACAGGCTGCCCAGAGAAGCTGTGGATTCTCCCTCTCTGGAGATATTCCAAACCCCACTTGGATGTGTTCCTGTGTCACCTGCTCCAGGTAACCGTGCCTTGGAAGGGGTTGGACTGGATGATCTCCAGAGGTGCCTTTCAATCTAACAATTCCATGAAATTGTGCACGTTGATGAAAATGGTGTCAAGTCTATTCAATGAGGTTCAAAAGCCAACTTTTTACAGAATATTCTGTAGATAAAAAGTATCTTGCCTATACTTTAATAATGTGAATTTAAATAAACTCTTTTAGCTTGTTCTGCCACCTGCCATCAGACCATGCTAACATCAGATACTGCTTTTGGAGCAGTAAACATGCACTTAACATACCCGTGACCAATTCCACTGCACAGTGCAAGCAAACATGGGATGTTTCACTTAAAGAAAACATGTCCCAAATAATCAGTGACACAAAATCTAAACCCCAAACCACCATCACCTACACCTGACAACTCCTGCTGTTGGCCTGGCCTCTATGGCACCTGTGTTGAAGGCAGCCTTTTAAGGTACCCCAGGAAAAGCTGTGAAGGCAATTTTTAAAACTTTCTATCTGACCACATCACATAACGCATAAATTAAATCATTATATTGAAATTCCCTCTTACTTATCACATCCCCACATCAAATCTGTTTAGCATATGTAGCTGTTAATGCCTTCCAAACCCTAAACCATCCAAAGCTGCCATAAACCCCATCCTGATTCCCTGCCTTCCCAACAGCACAAACACAAGTGCCATACTAAGAACTTCACATACTGGACTGGCTCATTATTCTGTGTCTTGCAGGGCTGAAACCCAAACTCCAAAACCGCAGGAGCAATACAGGAACAAAAAACAGTGACACATCAGCAGGATGTTCCCCTCCAAGCCTGCATCTGTGCACGTTTCAAAATCTCACACTGGGCACTGCCTTCTTGCTTATTTCCCTCTTCTGAACAAATGGGAGATGACAAACGAAAACATACACCATAATAGAAGGGGATTAGCTCAGGGTTGGGCATACACCATAATAGAAGGGGATTAGCTCAGGGTTGGGCATGATACTCTGAACAGCTAAAATTAACAATACAACAATAAAAGGAAATGCTGCTCCTAAAATTAAGAAAAAAAAAAAAAAGTCATTCTTGGATAAATTGTCACTAGCAAGTGTAGCAAAAAAGTATTACTTGGTTTGTTCTGTGGTGCAAAACAAAGTTGAAAAATAAACGTGTTCAAGTACTGCCTAAAGCAACAACACCATGTATTTTATCTTACACAGAGGTGAGTATTCTAGAAGACATACTACAGTTCTGGACAGAGAAATGTTATATGAAATAAAATACTTTCTACTATTTTTGGAGGAAATGGAGACAAATTAATCATGCGCATCTCAGACAGAAACATGGAGGAATTCCTGAACCTGGAGCCTGTACTCATCAAGGAATCACTGGTGATGTTCATGTACTTCAGTGCCTTCAGAATCCTTAGTGCACGATGGAGAAAAAACAGCATCTGTTAAGTGGAGTCTCTCTCCCTGGAGACATTCAAAACCCACCTGGATGCGTTCCTGTGTAACCTGCTGTAGGTGAGTTGGCCTTGGCAAGGGAGTTACACTAGATCATCTCCCAAGGTCCCTTCTAACCCTAAAAATTCTGTTGATTCTGTGACGATGGAGATGAATGGGCATGTGCTTGGTTCACTGAATCACAGAAGGGCTTGGGTTGGAAGGGGACCTTAAAGATCATCTGGCTCCAACCCTGGTGTTGTGGGCATGGACACTTTTTACTGGACCAGGTTACTCGTAGCCCCATCCAACTTGGCCTTGAACACTTCCAGTGATGGGCCACCTAAAACTTCTCTGGGCAACCTGTACCAATGCCTCACCATTCTCAGAGTGAAGAACTTGCTAATATATAATCTAAACCTACTCTTTCTATCTGAAACCATGCCCCCTTGTTGTGTCACTGCACGCTCGTGTAAGCAGCCTTGCCCCGTGGCTCGCTACCTGTCTGTCATAGTCGCGGTCCCACATGTCATTGATGGTGCAGCCGGCCCCTCGCATGAGCACGGCTCCCACGCCGAACAGGGACAGCATGCGCCAGTCCGGGAGGCAGCCGGGAGCAGCCGCTAGCCCGATGCTCCAGGTACACGGCAGGTACAGCAGCCACGTCCCTGTGGGGAGACAAAACCCGCGGGCGGGCTCAGCGGGGAACGGGAGGCCACGGGGGGCTCAGCGGCCCCGACCCTCCCCGCCCCGCTCACCCGCGGGCTGGTGCAGGCGCATGAGCCTCAAGTAGGGCTGCAGCGGGGCCGGCGCGGCGCGCACCAGCTCGGCCGCCGAGAAGCTGCGCGGCCCCAGGGGCGCGGCGGGGCGGCGGAGCAGGGG
>VYZP01028619.1:20574-39903 GCA_013400635.1 Hypocryptadius cinnamomeus | reverse complement strand
CCTGCCCCCCCGCCACATACAAAGCCTGAACACGTTGCTGTAAATCAGGAGCTAGCACTTGGGAAAGCAATATACCTGTGCTTGTGCAAAAAAACCCAAAACAAAACAGGACTTTAGCAGCTGGTCCACAACACTGACACCTGCTAGGATAAACTTCCAAATTAACATCAGGTAAATGTCCTTATAACTTAGCAAGCTTTCAGCAGCCTGAGTTTAGGAGACCTGATTTAACAGAAGTCAGATCTTACTGAAAAAAACCCAGATGAATGAATGGTAATCTCTTCTTTACCCTTGCAAATTGAATAAGGTGAAGTTTTAAAGACCATCTAAGCCTACTCACAGTCTTTTCCACAGGGATTGGAGGAATTGCAACTTACCTGGAAAGAATATTCTCTTTGCCATGAGGCAGTAAGAGGTACTGATCCACGTGCTTGCTCGATAGGTAATCTGGTAGCTCCAAATGTTGGGTGACATTGTAGAGGTTTAAGGCAAACAGTGTCACATCCCCTTCTCTGTACTTTGGGCTGCAAGGCAAGAGAAAGTGATGGTGGGGATTAGAATAATGTGTGACCTTGCACTGTCCCAAATGGCATTTGTTGGTCCGGGGATGGCCATGGGCTCAGTTTCCCTTTCTGGAGGCTTACTTGAGGCTGCTTGTGCAGTGGAGGTAGACACGGAGCTTCCTCTTGTTGGCTCCTGCCAGGCCAACCTGCAGCACCTTGGTACCCACCAGCTTCTTGTAGAGCAGCGAGAGCCAGTAGTCCTGGGAGGCACAAAAACACATGGAAACATTTGTGTACACACCAGGTATTCCACACAGTGCTTAATCTAACTTTCATTTTGAAGCTTATTTCAAGGGGTTTTCCCCATAGCTTTTTGCTTTACCAAGCTTTTCACATATACTTAAATTCTCACAAACACCATAGCTAAAAGGGAAGCCCTGCCTGTGAGCAGCTGTGTTTAGAAGGTACCTTAGATGCATTTTCCCCTTCATACGCAACTCTCAGAGCTCTGTCAGGGAGAGGTTGTGCTTTCAAAATGCCCTTCTGCAGGGTACAGACAACTGAATGTAGGGGTGTGAGCTGCCCTTCCTGCAGGAAAGCTTGTACCTAAGGCACAGGTGCAACACCAGGAAGAAGCTCCTAAACTTTAACCCCTTTCATTAACATTGTACTTTTGAACAGGTGTCAGGATTGATTTCTAAATCCAAGTCACAAGTGTATCCTCTGACACTCCCAGATGATGCCTCAGAGCAGGGCGATGCCCAGTGCAGACTCATTTTTTCCAGGCCTTTCCTGGCTTTCAGAGAGCTTCTCCCAGCTCATCTGTTGGTCTTTGAGGTTTTATTAGGAGGAAAACTGTTGTGTTTCTCCTCTGACTCACCACAAGCCCAGGAAATTACTTTTGCTATCAGCCTTCGTGCTGAATCCCTCTGCAAGGAAATGCGGCCTTCTGACAGTGATGTGTTTCCGCATTTCTGTGCTAACTACAGCTGATGCACCTGGGTTTGGATTTCCCTGCCTCTGAAGCATTATTGGCTTGGTTAGCATCTATACCGCCACTAGGTGAGGAAAAGGGCACACAGCTTCAGTCCAAATTAAATCTATTTTGAATGAGGGAATGAAAAGCCCAAAGTCATAAGCCTGATGATGCAGCCTCTGGCATAGGAAGCAGCTGAGCTAGTAGGATAGAGAATCCCTGTATGCTGGGTTTTCTTTTAGGCTGGCTCTATGACCACCAGTGAAAATCACAATTTGGAAGCAGAAAAATGAGAGGAAAGCTAAAAAGGAACATGCTGTCCTCTCACCCCAGTCTAAATGCTAGCAGTACAAAGAAATGTGCCATATGTGCAAGAACAATATATAGTTCATATAATGAAGTTTCATCACAGCAAAGTGTTATTTCCTAATAAATCAAACTATACTAAATGTATATTTCAATTTAATTATCCTTCAGCCACCACTGTAGGATGAATATGCTCGTGACCTATAACACTTGAGTGTTGACTTCATGGTGGCCTGGTTTTCACATGGAATATAATTGATTTTAATATCTCTTTTCGCTTCTGTTTATAAACTACTCATCACTCAGCTGAGGAGTAGTCAAACCAAAACAGGACATCCAGAAAAACCTTGTGAGATCCAGGAGCTTCTATGTACAAACCAGAGCATCGTGTCCCACAAATCAGTTTCTGCTGTGCTGAAGACTGGCTGCAACCCTGCAGTTGCAGGAAATATCTTATGTGCATACATATATATGTAATAATACATTAACCCGTAGTGGAACATGAGATAACTTTTAGTGCAAGGATATCTGTGACCATCCAAGCAAAAAAAGGTGTTGTTAGAGTAGCTGACTTGTCCCTCCACACCCAGTGTTGCCTGTGCAGAGGTGCATTCAGAGGGTGTTATTTACATACCGGCAAAGGCTCAAAGTTGGCGTCCACCAGGTGATAGGTCCCTGCCCCGAAGAAAACCTGTCTCATTACCACATCAATCCCCTGCCTGGCTGAAAGCCCGAGTTTGTCCAACCACCTGCCAAAAAATGAGGCAAATATCATGCAGATGAAAGGGCTGACCTCAACAGTACTCCGTTGCCCCTCTCAAACCAGCTCGGGAAGCAGGAAAGGAAAGCTTATTGAGTAATGCTGACTTCCTTAAAAACACACAACTAATTTCAAGTCTTGCATTGATTACATTAAAAAATAATTTCAGTCCACCTCTTGAAGTTCAAGTTGATGGGAACAGTTGCTCCATTCTCCTGTTTATAGGGGGTGGAAACAAGGAGTGGCAGCAGATTCTCCTGAACTGGCCAAAGGTCTGAAGGCTGAGAGAAATCACCACACCAACAACAAGGTTGCCTGTCATTATCAGACTTTGACTTGCTGGCCCACCAGGCCCTGATAAAAAGTCATTGTGTCTTATAGGATGGAAAAAAACTGCCCACACTCCCCAGGAAGCCTGAGGAAGCCACATTCCTTCTGTGGGGCAGCCCCATTCAGCGGCCAAAATATGAAATTTCCGCACACCTGGGACGCAGTACTCACATAAAGCCAGCAACATAAGTGTTAGACAATCTGGGAGCTCCTCCTCCATAGGCAGAGCTCGTCTCTCCCAGCCACACCTTCTTGTCCGGCACAGTCTGACCAACAATCTGGCCAGTGTGGCATTAGGAAAGAAGAGAAAGAGATGACGGTTAATTTTTTGGCTACTGAAATAAACAAAATTTTGTGCTTTAGCCAAAGGCTTACTCTAGGATGTTTTCATTTAAGGGATAACACTCTGAGATGGGATGTCACAGAAATTTGGATCAAAAGGACTAGAAGTAGATTTACATCCCCCCCTGAAAAAAACCCAAACTTGCTACCCATGTAAAACAGGGCAAACATCACTAAAATCCAGGTCCCATAATTCTTCTTGTGCTGAGTAGTGCTATATTCTAACTTATAATGCTGTCAGGATCTNAAAACCAAAAAAAAAAACCAAAAAAAAAAAAAAAAAAAAAAAAAAAAAAGCAGCACTGGGGGGATGGGATAACCATAAATTACATCCCTGAATAATTACTGTATCAATAAATGAGAATGTTGTAGGTGTGCGATGCACCTGGCACCATGTTTGCTGCGTAGGTTGGAGCTCATTTATTGTTAGTATAATTAATTTTAATTTTATTTTTTTTAATATACAATGTCAGCAGAACTCGAGCTTTGAGTATCCCTGTCTATTGCTAGTAAGAAACAGTGCTTTATTTTGGATTCCCTGTTAACCCACTGGAAACTGAACATGGGAATGATTGAACAGGACAAGGTACCTCCAGAACTTCATATATGGCTGTGGCAAAGGTGTCCAGCACTTCAGGACTCAAGAAATCTCCCCTTGTTGCACTCTGTCCATTCACATAGTAACTGAAAATGGGGGAAAAAACATAGACAAAATTAGGGAGTAATACCACCAGTGGTACAAAACATCACTGAAAGTATTCAGTTGATTGGTACATTTATCCACAGCATGATTTTTTTGTCCAGTGCTTTTTAATTTTTTGTTTTCCAAATGTGTAGGTCTGTCAATTGTATTTAAGGGACTTTAAGATACAATTACCTCAGTGGAGTCAGGATATCACAGAAATTTCCACCAGCAGAAGTAATAGGTTTTTTTGCATCTATTTATTAAGAATAAGGAAAACATCACCAAGAGCCAGCTTCTGTAAGTCTTCTCCTGTTGAGGAGTCCGACACTCCAATGTAATTACTTGCTTTATCAAGTTATATATTAAAAATATCAGGTCACAGCATCTGTCCATCTGCTGGAATATTTTGGCGACTTGGAGGGAGCTGAAATGTGGGCATCCCTATGGCGTGAACATTGCCCTTCACCATGAGCAGAAGAGCTTTTAAGTCTTGTTTGTCCAAATAAATTGGAATGGTGGTTTTTGCATTTCATCCTGCGATCACTCAGTCTGACCAAAAACAGCTGAAGCCTTCCAGCCACAAGAGGAAGCTAAAACCTGATAATCCTAAATGAGTAAACAACAGCCCAGGAAGGGGAAAGGACAAATTTCATGCCTTTCTAGCAGCTCAAAGTACATAGATAATTGATGTATGTATACATATATATATAAAATAAGTATGTACATCTTTTCTCATTGTTGTCTGTCTGCTGCATGTCATGTCCTGCTTTTGACTCTGGAAAGAAAACTGCCTTCACATGGAAATGACTTTCAAACACATGGAGTTCATGGCCCTGGGGCCAGTTTACCCCACTGTCCCCGTGAGCACTTTAAACCTACCAATCAAAGTCACTGCACAGGAGCAAAGGGCCAGGTGCCAGTGTTGTTTGCACTGCGTGTGGGATCTGAGGGTGAGTTACCCACACAGAGCCTGAAGTGACTCAGAGAACAAACTCAAGGGAGGAGGAGGAGCTGCTGGCAATTCTCCATGGACAAGGGTCAGCCAGACCTACAGGGCTTTTTCTTTATATCAACTAGACATAAATAGAGCAAATAGAATTATCGTCTTGCACATGTTGCATTCCCCGTGACAAACTCCCACCGCTGCTTTTGGGTCTCTGCACCAAGTAGACCCTTTGGAGGTTTCAGCATTTGTGTAATGTGCTCACTCAATTCATCTCTTATTCTGAACACAGAAATTTGTGGAGAGGCCACTGAGAAACTGTTGAAAGGGGCATTTCACGCCCCTCTTTTCTGTTGAGATTGATAATTCTGTTCAAATTGACATTTTTTAAAGAAAATGAGGCAGTAATCAGAGTGACAGTGGTACTTACTGGTGCCATGTGACAGAGTCGATCACCTTCCCTCCTGATTTCAGGAAGCTGCAACCAGAGGGAATGGTGGAGGACAGGGGGTTAGCAGTACCCTCCCACTAGTGCCATGCACAGCCCTCCCCTCTCCCCACAGCTGGCAGTACTGATGGTGAATGCTTGGGAGCCAGGCTTGCCGTGGCTTTTAAGCAGGCTTTGGGCAGCCTGGCTTCCTCAGCAGGTTGCTGGGAGGATGAATTGACCTTTGTATAACATGTGGGTGTTTTTCGGGCTAAAAGCCCTTGTTAGCACAACCCTAGAGCCAGTACTCAATGGGAAAATGTGTGGACCACTGATGTACTTCCAGCAGCTGAGTTTTACCTGGCTGAGTATTCAGGCCTTGAACTCAAGCATGCAGGTAAGATTATAATTGTCGACTGTCAAGGTAAAAAAATTGTTCAACCCCTGCCTTAAAGCCTCTTCATGCCTCCTGCATATAGGGGCAGACAAGCCACAGTTCTCTACACCTGCCCCACCCCAGGGAGTGCTGCTGGAACCTCACACCCCTACCTTCTCAGCAGTCTCTGCGTGTGCTTTCGGGGCTGTCCGACATCGGGGCCGTAGAGCTTGGCATGTTGATAGAGGGCATAGTTATTCAGCAGTTGGCGTAAGTGAATAAAATCTTGCCCCAGCTGGAAACCATCAATGTGGATGCCAGATTTCTTCCTGAAGCTGTTGGGCTCTGGGGAAGACACATGCACATCAACACCCCACTCTATTTCTGGGGCACAAAACAGGGCAGTTCCATCCACATGGGAAGCACCAGTTCCCTAAGGCTTCACCTGATCTGGCATAGTGTGAGTGAGATATTTGAAGGTGAGCATGAAACCAAAAGCTTGGGGGATACAATGTGCTGCTCTCCAGGACTCTGTCCCAGCCATAGGTGACATCCTGCACCTTGTGGGGCATCATTCACCTCATCTCAAAGCTCTGGTAGGAACAGCAAGATCATCTCAATTTTCTCATTCATTTTGTCTTCTTCTAAAATCTCTCTGCAAATTAAGATCTTAATGTCTCCTAATAAAACATCACCTTGCCTTTATATGCCATCATCCAAAATATCCAAAATTACTAGCCCATGCCCTCTGGTGGTACTTTTCTAGGTGACGGCTGGTCTGACCAACAAGCACTTACCATTCCCAAGTTCCCAGGAGATGTTGTACCTCTGGGAAGCACAGTAGTCCAGCAGTGCCTGGGCATTTGAGCTGTCCCACTGCAAGCCACCTTTCCGCAGCAAGGCATTGAGTCCAAAGATCAGGTGAAACCCTGAGCAGTTTGCAAAACTGTAGAGAATATCCAGTGTATTTTCTGCACAGAGGAGAAAGGAGGGATGTTTATCTCAAGGTAAGAGCATGCCAGCTGAGCTCTGGTCAAGCAACAGTTTTTACTGCCTGTATTTATTTAGCCTGATGCTGCAGATGTGCCAAACTTTCCCAGCCAGACAGAAGAGGTCAGGCCTCACTACACAACATCTTGCAAGCTTTGAGAACCTCCCAACCCCTGCAGCTGAATACTATTAAATGTGGGATGACAAACAATAGAAAAAGAGTTCTCTGAATATTTTTCAAAGTGGGTGAAATATTTATTTTTCAGTGGTTTCTGCTCCTAATAGCCTATGGCCGTTTTACTCTGGGGCAGATAATTGCATCCCCCTTTTTAAGTCTTACTTGTAATGGTGGTGTTTTTATGCTTTTTCCGGTTCTGTTCGGCAAGAATCAGCTTCTCCTGGCTGGGCCATTGGGCCAGCAGCACCTTCTCAACAGCAGCAAATGCAGGCCTCGAGCCACAAGCCTCTGTAGGGCAGAAGAAGGTTGATAGGAATTCAGTCCTGCCCTCCACAGCCAGCAAACCCTTGTTCCAGTGAGCTGACAAAGCATAGGCTGCAATGCTTGAGGAGCAGAGAAGCCAACCTGGCATGCAGTGGTGTGGCAGGAATCATGACCCACCTTGCTGGGGACACGAACAGGGCAATGCTTCCTGCACTGGCCATCTCATGCAGGAAAAAGTGCTGACTTCCCCACACGGCTCACTGGCAGGAGCCATAAGACACGTTTCCTTCAAAGCTTATGTTTTTTCTTGGCATGCAAACCAGGAACAAGCCATAACCAGAGAAGAAGGCACAAGCCAGAGTCACAGGAAGTGACTACTTAGCAAAGTGCTATGAGGGGAAAAGTACCACTGGACTTCAAAACTGAGCATCACTGGTCATACAGTAATGTAGGATTGCACAATTATGCCAAAGGAATATACAGGATTTTTTTCATCTGAAACACCTCTTGACACTTTTGCTAAGTTCAAAGAGAAAATACCAAGCTCAAGCAGTTGACAGAGGTCCATCAGGTTTGCACTTGCCCTGTGAAAGCAGCAGGAGGGCAAGGCTGCACCCCCAGCCTAGCTCTCTGTCTTTGGGAGAGAGATTGAACACGATTCTCCTCAAGTAATTTCTTCCATCTGTTCCTTAATTTTCATAATGAAGCCACAGCTTCTGAGCTGAACTTGACCACCTCCCAGACAGTGAGGGAGCTCCGAAGATTGCTGCAGGGAGCAGAGGGCAGCAAAGTGAGAGTCTTAGCAGATGCCACGGAGGATACAAGTTCCCCTACATCCTTTCTCAATTTCCCACAGCTGGCACAGCTCTTCCCACAAACCATGCTGAAAGTCCACAGATCTCCTCTCCATGGATCATAGCAATACTGAGACTGTGGAGGGCCCCCAGTGGTGCTCTGTCAAAGACTCTCCAAAAGACTCTCCAAAACCTAGGATGGTTTCAAGTCTAACAAGTTGATGCCCACTTTACCTTGCTGTGCCTGAAACTCCCAGAGGATTTTTTCTTCTGAAGTTGAATCCTTGTTGGGATCAAAGATAAGAAAGTCTGTCTCAGTGCCACCAAACCTCAGGAAACCTGGGGACAGGGCCGTTGCCAGGGCACGCAGCTTGGAATTGCTGAGGAGGGAATGCCAAGAAATAGAAAACCACTATATTTATGCAGACTATGTAGAGGGTAAACATGGCAAGCACTTTGAGGAACATGCTGCAGTAGGCGACTTGGGGCTACCCAGTAGCCTCAAGGAATTCCTTATGGCTTACTGGGATCTGCATGCCAGCCCTCTGCACTGTACAAGAGGGACGATGATGGCCAGGTGAGCAAGGAGAGGGTTCAATGGGCAACAAGGGGAGAATATACCTGAGGGAACATTGGCAAGGAGCCAAATCCTGGGGGCAAAGTAAGGCAAAACTTTAAAACAATCTTGGTTTTTTTTCGTCCTAAACATCCTCCTCCCCTAGATATTTTGGTTTTGTTTGTGCAACACCAACATAAATACCCTGTGAGAATTTCGGCGCAAAACTGATTTTACATCATCAGCCCCAACTTCCATCACAACAGCTAAAGCAATTGCCTTTGTACCCAAGGGAGGTTAAGAGTCCCTGCTGGGACAGGTGCTAACTCTATCAAGCTCACATCCCGTGCAGCATGTGCAGCACCGACAGCCAGCCTTCTCAGGGGGAAACCACAAGGCTTTGGAGGGCACTGGGCATGTTAGGTGCTATCTGCTCCGTGGTGACAAACAGCAAATTAGAAGCCTCCAGGTACTTCCTGCTCCTCATGGTGGCAGGGCTGGCCTCAGGCTGAGCCCCAAGGTGTGAAGGAGGGGCTGGATGTTGGAGACCTGAACACTTTCCAGTAACGCTGGTGACACCTTTCTCACGAGCTCAGTGAGGACAAAAACGTGCAGGTAGTGGGAAAGCGGGACTGGAGGATCCACACATTTTTTGAACACTTTCATGAGTGGTGATCCCATCATCTGCTTCCCTGTGCAGCCTGTTACAATGCATGATTACCCTCTCAGTAAAGAAATTTTTCTTAATATCCAATCTAAAGCCCCCCTGGTACAACTTGAGGCCATTTCCTCTCATCCAGTCAGTTGTTAGCTGGAAGAGACTGACCCACACTTCACTACAACCTCCTTTCTGGTACTTGCGGAGGGTGATAAGGACACCCTGAGGCCTTCATTTCTCGAGGGCAAACAACCGCAATTCCCTTCATTTCCTTCTCCTTTTTTTTCTGCTGGCAAAGCAACTCCTCTACCATGTTTATTCCCGAGCTGAGCTTTCCCTGCATCTCCCCGCCAGCCGCTCCTTCCTCGAGCACCAACGGGCCGGCGCGGCTCGCACCTGCGGAAGGTACCGCCTTCTGCCCTGGGAGGAGGGAATTAGTAAACCCCGAAGCAGACGGGATCCAGCAGCCTCTCCCCGATCCCATTTCTAGGGGTGGGGGACTCCCCGTTCCCCCCAGCTCGCTCCGCAGCGCGTTTGCCGGGATGGCCCGCCCCTCCCCCCGAAGACCCTTTCTCCTTTGCCCAGTGAGGCGAGAGGCGACTCACCTGAGCAAGGCGACATAGCGCGGGTCCCGGGCGAGGCTGGCATCCAGGGTGAGGGAGAGGAAAGCCGGGCTCACCTCCCTTCGGGGGCTGTCCCGGAGCCCAAGCCGCAGCACCGCCGCCCGGTGCCCCTCGGCCAGCGCCGGCAGCAGGAGAGGCAGCAGCGGCAGCAGCGGCAGCAGCATCCTCCGCTCCCGGCCCGCCGCTCCGACGCCGCCGGCACCACCCCCGAGGAGGAGGGCGGGCCCGGGGCTGCAGCGCTCCGCTCCCCGCCGGGAAGAACCGCGCTGGCGTGAGCAGGACCTTCCTCCCTGGAGGAAGAGACCCTCTGGAAAAGCTCCAACAGCATTTTCGAGCCTCAAATCAGCGGCAAGACACCCGACACCCGTCGTTACCCAAACGCCTCAACCATTGCAAAATGAACCGGTGTTTACAGCTGGCTCCTTTCCTGCTCACACCTTCGCAGCCTTCCAGCCGCCTCCTCCAACATCCCGCCCTGCTCGAGCGGGCCTGGGCATTTCCGTGTACAACCAGGGGCTGGAAAATGGCTACAGGATTGAACGCTGCCTCTCCAGGACTGGGATGTCAGCCTGGCACCCCGTCTGCGGCCTCCGCTGTGGGAAACCGACTCCCAGCAGCACACAGCCCTGTCAGGCTGAAACCTGACTGTTGCAACAGTCCATACTGTTGGAACAAGTGTTTGTCCTAATTGCAGAGGTATGAAACTTGGAATTACTCTTACAAAAAGATTTCAGGCAGGCTCTGACTCTGCCCCCTAGGTGCTCCCTGTGGAGTCCAGTCTGTACCGAAACTCGTTCTTTGGCAGCAGCTGGCCTTGCTGGGGAGGCCTGTCAGGGAAGAGCCAGCTGCAGCCATGGAGCAGGTATGTCTTAGTGTCATGGAATGGCTTGGGTTGTTCCAAACCCTGCACTGTGGGCAGGGATGCCTCCCACTAGATCAGGTTGCTCAAAGCGCCATCCAGCCTGGCCTTAAACACTTCCAGGAATAAGGTGTACACAGCTGCTCTGGGCAACCTTTGCCAGTGCATCACCACCCTCACAGTAAAGGATTTCTTACTAACCTCGAGTCTAAACTGACCCTCCTTCAGCTTAAGGCCATTCCTCTGTTGTCCTACCACTCCATGCCCTTGTAAAAAGTCCTTCTCCAGCTCTCTTGTCATCCCTTCAGGTACTGGAAAGTGCTCTAAGGTCACCCTGGAGCCTTCTCCTCTCCAGGCTGAACAACCCCAGCTCTCTCAGCTTCTCTTCAAAGGAGAGTTGTTCCAGACCCCTGATCATCTTTGTGGCCTCCTAACAGGTCCAACTTCTTGTTACTGGATGCGGTACCAGAGATGGAGTCTGGAGTAGAAGGGGACAGTCACCTCCCCTGACCTACTGCCCAGTCTCCCTTTGATGCAGCCCAGAAGACAATTTGCTTCCTGGGCTGCAAGAATGTTTCTAAGTTTCTATGCACACTACTGAAACATTTGCAGAGTTTTTAAACAACTACATTTAACACCACCATTACATTTTCCACCTGCACCAATTCATCCTGAAGCATCCATGTTTCTTAGGAAGTTTGTTTTGAAAGTGGCTGTCTGCTGGAACAGGCTGTGAGTCTGTTACTTTATTCAGATGCAGCACTTCCCACACGCACCAAAGTTTGGGCATTAATCTGCGGCTCAAGTGCTCGCCAGCCTGGCCCTTCCTGTTCCTGCTTGCTCTACATTTTTGTACTATTAAATAACTCTCCACCGGAACTAGAAGAACTTGACCAAATTAACTCTGGTTTTGATAAGCACATCCACGGCCCTGCTAAAAAGGAAACATCAGTGACACTTCTGACTGTCTCAGTATCTTAGTCAGGGTAATGCTTCCCATTTTGGGGGTGCAGCACCTATTACATGCCTACGCCCCAGGAAGGGCTGGGGTGACTATCTGCCAGAGAAATGACTCATCTATCAGCTGATGACTGGAGCACCAAACAAACTACCCAGCCCCATGGGTAAACTAAGGATATAAGAATGCAGTTAAGTGTATGAAAAATCATTGCTCAAATCTACCTAAGGTTGTTACCACAGGCGCAGGAGGAAAGATCCGGAGCTGTCAGGCAAGATGCAGCCTGTGCATAATTACTTTCTGTTGGAATTACGTACTTCTGCCTTTATTTCCTCCGTGTTCTTCTTTGAGAGGATGCATTTTGGGTGACTTGCCACTGTGTGGTATTTCTCACAGCAAAGGGACAAGATGTGTATTTCAAATGGTTGAGGCTATGTTTTGGGATCAGTTGCTGTGTACAGATGTGTGTATGTGAAGTCTGGCACGTGTTGTGCTTTTAGCAGCCTGTGAAACCTTGTAGCTGGAAAACAATGCCTTCCAGCATTAGCTTAAGGTACTAAATGAGAAGTAGCAGCTTTTGCCTGGGCATTTTTCACATGGTTTTATACACATTTTAAAATATTGCAGAGTAGGGGAGCTCAGTATAGATGTATTTGGATCTATGGAAATTAGGGCAGAATTTGAGCAATGCCCTGTGAGCTACTAGGGGGGCACTTAACAACTAGGACTAGGCTTAAGCCCACTTGAGTGTTACTTGAAGCCCGCTCCAAACAAGTGTCTCATCCCTCTTCCTCACTTCACACAAAACCTATCCCCTGCTTTGTAACATTCCAATGCTTTGGTCTTGCAGCTCCTGTCAGACAGTTCTGCTTCTCCCAGTAATGCCATTAGACACCCTGTGATGACTAGGTTTTTATAACTAGAAAGAAGTAAAAATAAAACCTTCCAGGAATTTCAACAGTCTAACAGCAGCAGCAACATGCTATTGCTAGCAGGGGCACCTCTGCTGTTCCTGGGCAAGCACCAATAACTGATATATTTATACCTGTATCTATGTATATGTCAGTGCTTTACCTTGTGTATATTAAGAGAATTCAGAAGGGAAGAGCTGCCTTTGCAAAAATTCTTGTGACACAGATGTTTAGGCAGATGAACAGAGCTGACCTGTGTCAGAATACTGCTCTGTTTCTACATAAGAAGCCTCCGGAAGATGAAATTAAGGCTAAGCTGATGCCAAGAAAGCATGGAAACTGTAAAAACAGAGATGCCTATCAGAGTGGTTTTGTGAGCTATCCTTCCTCCCTGCCCCAAGCCTGCACCCAGACCTTGTCCTGACACGGCACACAGCTCTCAGTACTCCTGCAGGTTTTATTTATGAGCCCGGAGATGGCACACCCCGTTTATTCAGAGATGGAAATGACACCTTGCGTCTAGATTTTAGCAGTTCTCTTTGATATGCACAGAGATGAAATGAAGCTTTAAAAGGAAGGACAAAGTGAGAGCTAGTCAGGACTAACTCATGTAGAAATGGCTTTCCAGAACATGGGAATGCAATAGGTCTCATTCACACGATGAAAATTAACAGCTAAACGTTATCCTAAGCCTGGCTCTCTTACTAGTCCTTCCAGGGAGAGAGTTTTCAGTAAGTTATGTACAAAGGTTCACAGAATCGTGACTCAGGAAGAAAGGGAATCACACAACACAAGAACTGGTCTATGTGAGCAAGCTGGAAAGTGGAGTGAATAGAAATAAAGACTAAGAAATATGCTCTGAGGTTTTAGGTCAGAACATTTCTCTGCACCTAAACAGACTTGCACACACAATAGCTCTCATCCAATTTACTGTGGGTTATGAAGACATTGGCAGGAACATCTGACAGGGCATATTTTTATGACTTAGCTTTGAAGCATCTACCATTATATCACATGGAAATAAGATAAATTCATCAATGTTGTTTCTTTTCCTTTAACACAGGCCTTAGGACACAAACATCCCTTTGAAGCAAGTGGGAAATGTTTGCTTTCCAAAATACCTTGAATCCATCCTCAGCATAAGTTTTCCCATAGCACATTCACCTATAACAGACATTTACCAAACTAATGCATATCCATTCCAACACCTGCATGTTCTTTATATATATATCAGCCCACTGAAGCACTGAACATCATCTGGCAGTACAAAAATAGCATGAGCAGCATCTGTTGTATTCCCTTTTTTCTCCTCTCCCATCTCCACCTAGGGGAAAAGCCCAGGTAAGAAAGCTTTATATGAAAAGCATTTAATCACACATTAATACAAGTGGTATGAAATACATGTACTGCTTTGCCTGATAAGCTTGATTTCAGGAAAATAAGACAAGCTACATATAGCAAAGTTTCAGTGCTAATTAGTGCAGCTTCATTTAATTTCTGATCCTCTCTAAGGTCACAGAGAAAGCCTTAAAGGAATTGCACTCATCTATCAAGGCAGAGCAAAGTCTGTGTGATGAGAACAGCAGAGACAATTATTGCCAACCTCTTTTTCTTTCAGACCAGCTTTATGCTGATTTAATACCACTCTCTTGTTTCAAACCAGCTTTTCCTACCATTTTCACAGGAGCTCTGGCATTTGTAGGGAATACATGACTTTTTTCCTAAATGTATATCTCATCAAAACCTGATCTTGCAGCAGTGCTGGGGCGTTACGGTCATGTATAGTGTGAGGGTGCATTTAGCAAGTGGCAGGAATGATATTTTCCTGCTGTTCCCCTCTGCTATATAAATACATAAAATGTACACTTTAATCAGCACGCAAGTACAAACATCATGGAAAGAATTGTGACAGATGTTACTGGCTCATTAACTATTCTATAATAAATGCAGCAATTAATGGATTATTTCCATAACATCTGTTATTGCAGTAACTCTACTCAGAGTGAGTAATTTTATAGTAACTTCCTGGGGCTCTTTTCCCCGCCAAATCCACACAAAACTGTACCAAACTTTGGAAAAGCACCAATAAACCTCTAAGGTAGCTGTGTTTTCTTATGTGGATACTACATCTCCTGCTTAGATATGTATTCACTGTTATGCTGGAGTGAGCATCATCTGCCTTTTGAATGTAACACAAACCAATAGAGAATTCAATATTATCTATCATTTGGTCAAAAACTGATCTCAATTAAAAGAGCAAAGCATTAAGAGATAGACTTACATATAGCCTCAAGTCATGGCAAATATTGCTTCTGCCCTTGAGGACCAACTTCACATTTTTTCATGTTTCCAAATCCAATTGTGCCTTAGGCACTTAAATATCAGTAACAGGATTCCCCTGTGGGCACTCAGTGTACCAGTGGAAGTGAATCACACTGCCACTAAAAAGTGCTGGTTTTGAATTCCTGACCTGGTTTAATACCAAATGCAGTCAAATATTGCATTTATCCAAACCATGTAAGCCACACTGAAATATCACAAGTATGGGTTTAGAGGCATGTTTATATCAAATAAAGGCTTATAAAGAATTTATTCAATATCTAGCTATGATTTCTCTAATGCAACAACAGAATGAGCAGTAGAATATCAGCATTTTCATCAGTTTTTCACCATAACCACTGTCGTTCAAGCATTCAACGTCTAACATCCTCACTGGATTTAAAAACCTTTCTGTTTATTTCTAAAACCGCAATATAATTGACCTATCAAGCCCCCAGTTTAACTAAGGTTTATCTCACTTTCCCTTTACTGAGAAGAGGCCAAATTTTACACAGGACTGCCATGTTTAGGTGTGCTTCTACGCTAGCTACCATAACTCAAAACTACTTTCATGCCCTCATGAGACCCCACCTGGAACACTGCATCCAGATCTGGGGTTCTCAGCACAAGAAAGCCATGGACACTGTTGGAGCAGGTTCAGAGGTGGTCATGGAGATGCTCAGAGGGGTGGAGCACCTCTTCTATGAACACAGGCTGAGAGAGCTGGGGTTGTTCAGCATAGAGAAGGCTCCAGGTGTTACAACAAAGGAGGGAGAGAGACTTTTTAGAGGGGTAGATAGTGATAGGACAAGATGGAATGGATTTAAACTAGAAGAAGAGATATTTAGATTGTATATTAAGGAATTTCTTCCTACTGTGAGGGTGATGAAGCACTGCCACTGGGTGCCCAAGGAAGCTGTGGACGGCCCATGCCTGGTGTTCAAGGCCAGGCTGGGTGAGGCTTTCAACAAGCTGGTCTAGTGGAAGTGTCCCTGCCCATGGCAGAGAGTATGGAACGAGATGATTTTTAAGGTTTCTTCCAACCCAAATCAGTCTATGATTCTGTAATTTAACACATCAGGCTGCCCCAGTTTTCAAGTCTGTCTTAATGTGCAGGCCATTGTCAAGTACTACACACCAGCTTAGAAGTTTACTGTGTGACAGCTGAGGAAGGTTCAGGCTGCTGTAGGTTCTAAAGTAGGTTCAAAACTACTTTAATGAAGCTTAACTTTTTGCTGGACCAAATCAGGTTCAGATGTCTTTAAAAATCCTGACTAGGGTGACTGACACATGCCCCTGGACTCTCAGAACTTGACAGGGCTTCTCAAATGTCAGTTCTTTAAGTCTTCATCTTTATTTAGTCTTCACATTTAAGCAAGAAATGAAAAACTCTTTTAAAAATAAACACAAACTTCTGTTTGGAAGACTGCTTTAAAGGCAGTCTTTAATAATAATAATCCTGAAAGAATTATTTCAGGGAATTGCCAGAGGCTGAATATGAATTTGATATCTGCATTTTTTAAAGAGGCTTAAACTAGGCATCATTTACAATCTCTTGCACTACTCTGGGACAACTTCTCTGTTTTGAATTGCAGCTCCTTCCATTAGCTACACCTACAGTACAGAGAATCCTGCAAGCAGCCATTTCTGGGTAGCTCACTCAAGCAGGTGTCCTAAAGAGAATATCCAAAGATATTATTTAAGTCAGCTGTGAGCATAAGCTCCCAACAGAAGTACACACAAAGCAGTCAGTCCAATTCCCAAAGCACTCCTAGGGCTATGTCTAAAACCAGGAATGAAGATGATTCTGTCCTACTGCTCAAGAAGTTCATAATCCAAACCTTCAAATGAAGTCAACTTCTGAATTCAGAACTCACTCAAAATTGTAGTATACAAAAGACATTAAATATTTATTAAATTACAGCAGCTTTAGACAGGAGAGTTAAAAACTTTAAAATATATGAATTTTGGATTCATGACTTTTTTCCATGACACTCAGTGGGTCCCTGGGATATCCGTTGGCACTTTTAAGAGTTCTTCGACTTCTTCCTGTAAAGCCTCAGCTTTTTCACTCAGCAGCATCTACAACAAGAAAACACAAAGAAACAAAAATTAGGAAACAAATACAAGTATTAGCTATAACTCTTAGACAGATTAAAACACCAATGTTTCTTTCCAAACTTGCACCTGGGTCTGTAAAAGACTGCTGCTGCTGCTGCTCCCAGGACTGCAGCAGCTTTGCCTCAAAGAGCCAGCATTTTTTTGTCCATTAGTTTACACCCATATAGAAAGCAGCCACACAAAAATTCATACAGCAGACAGATGGTTTTCTGGATTCTGCCATCACAGAATACACCAAATTTACAGAATATGAACAGTTTTGTCTGGAACTGTTAAGGAACATTTTTAACCTTAGACATTAATTTGCCATGTTAGAATAAACCTTTCTAAGTTGTGCCTGCTGAGCTGACTTCCTTTATTTGAAATTTCTTACTACAGCACTTTACACCAGACATACATGACTCCTTATATCAACAGCTGTTTAATCCCTCCTCTTGAACTGTTTGTTGTTGGCATGGAGAAGAACAGGACCCCATGCAAGCACTCTTCTAACTTCCCAGTTAGAGAAAACTCCATGAATTTAGCATGAGCATGAGAATAGGGTAGATTGCTAGATTTGTCCTTGATGTAGATAAGCAATCTGCATATATCCCTTTCTTTTGGTTCCCACGGCAGCAAACTAAAGAAGCAGCAAGAAGCCTACAACATTATCTGAACATGACCTTTTAAGTACACAACCCCCACAGTTGGTATGTTTACTTCATGAGAATGTGCAAACCAAAACTTTCTAATTGACTACCTTATTTTTACACCACCCACCCATCCTTTTATTCTGGACTTTCCTTTACTTCACCAAGAGCTTGCTCTTTTAGTAGAATCAAACATGAAGCCAGTACCATTGCAACAGCAGATGATGAATGGAGACAGAGAATACCATCCCTTGATAAAGTACTTCCACAATTTTTTGTTTAGACACAACTCAGTGTTTGTTACAGAACATGCATATTCAAAATGGAAAAGACAGGAAAGAATAAAAGGGCATGACAAAAGCAACCTAAATAGGTGAAGTTAACCCTGCACTTTGCTGGTTTCCATTTCTACAACCCTACAAATCCTATTATTTTGTCACAATGACCACTAGAATTTCTGTAAGATAAGTCCTGAGATATTGGCAGAACAGAGCATTTCAAGTATCAGACAAGCTGTCAAGCATTTTTGCCCTTTGCTTACCCTCTGAAAAGCAGCACCACATGGCTGTACACAACAGATTGTTCTTAGTACAGATCAGCATTTGGATCACAAATGTCCACTAATGCCTTTACTAGTAAATGGAATCCTTCCCTTTTATTATCATTCAAACATCCACTTTTGACATATTGGAGTTCTGAAGCAGATTTTTATAGCTTTGTTTCTAACTCACCTTTGCAGATGAAACGATTTGTTTGGCTTGACGTCGTGACAAGTGCTCAATCATTCTCACCAAAGTTTCTGGATTTGCATTAGCCAAGTGCGCTAAAGTTTTGTATCCTGCATTGTAAAGCTGTTTTGCTCGTGCCTGAAAGTACAAAATTGTTAGATTATCAGAACAGGAAATAAGAATTACTGGTAAGTGCCAATCTCTGCACCAATGTCAAACATTTCACTCTGCATATCAATCCAATTCTCTTTTTCTAACATGAATGCTCACTGAGAATCTTTATAGCCCAAAAGCACAGCTTTACCACTAAGATTTACCACCCTAGCAATCTTATCCAGCTCTTACGAATCCATTTGCCTTTATTTTCTCTGAGCCTAGATGATACCAATGCTGATGTCTTCTCTTGTTGCCATGTTTTCTGCATTCACTGTCACTGAAAGGAATGACAGTCCCACATTCTTTGGAGGTGTCTGTTTTGTTTAGTTTCTCAGATTAAAAACTCACTGCCACTAAATGCAATGGTTTTCTGGCAAACTGATTCTACAATATGCTGGACAGGCAAGTTAAATCATTTTGCAAAGAGCAGAACCTTGGACTGAAGTACCAAAAGAGCTTTTATTTTAATAGTAGTCTTTGATTCAGAGACTAGTTAAATTTCTTATTTAAAATACATGGCTTTGCATATTTCTGTAAGGATCTTCTAACTTAAATATGTAAATTCTTATTCCTCCTTACTCCCATGAACTGAAGAATCCTTACCACAATAGAAACCTGGACTCTGTTTTCCACAGAATTCACAGAATGACTAGGTGGGAAGAGATCTTAAAGATCATCAAGTCCAACCCATGCCCCAGGACCTCAACTAAACCATGGCACCAAGTGCCACATCCAGTCTTTTCTTAAACACATCCAGGGACGGTGAACTCCACCACCTCCCCAAGCAGACCATTCCAAAACTTTATCACCCTTTCTGTAAAATACTTCTTCCTAATATCCAACCTATATTTCTCTTGATGCAGCTTGAGACTGTGTCCTCTGGTTCTGTCAGTTGCTGCCTGGAGAAAGAGACCAACCCCCACCTGAGCACAGCCAC
>VYZP01028619.1:0-20521 GCA_013400635.1 Hypocryptadius cinnamomeus | reverse complement strand
TCATGATCCAGCTGTGTGGACTGTCTGAGCAGTCACAAGACTTTGTTATTCATTCCTTTTCTATTCTTGCTAGCCTTCTGATGGATCTTTTCTCTCTATCCTTTTTAGTATAGTTTTAGTATATAGTATTTTAATATAATATATATCATAATATAATAAACCAGCCTTCTGAAACAGAGTCAAGATTTCCCTGTCTCTCCCATGTCCTCGTCCCCTTGAGGTCCCACTCGGGGCTTCACAGCAACAGTTGAGGAATATCTGTATTATGCTGAATTCCCAGGAACAAATTACTTGGTTTTGCAGATACACTTGAAAGGCACAGTAATATTTAGCACACAAGTTAACATTGAAAAATTTAATTGAGCCACGTTTACTGACCTCTAGAACCCCTGCTACCTCCATCAGAGGGATGAGTTCTGTCTTTACACAGTATGTCAACTGCTTGGTAAGCTCTACCAGCAAGGCTTTATAAACCCAGAATTCTTCCAATTCCTGCAGAGACAAAGATTGCTAAAAATCAGCTCCAAAGTTCTGTATTTGGGAAACATGACTGACAAAACTCTACTAAGGCAAGAAGTATATATTTGTCTTTTAGATGAGGGAAGCACTATTATTTCTCTAAGTCATCCTTTCAGAGAGCTGCAGAGGTGTATTCAGCATTCTTCAGCTGAACATCCCAAAGCTGGGGCAATCCTGAAGGATAAGCAATGCATTATTTCAGTTATATCACCAACAGCACTGGCAGTGATCAATGCCCTGTTTTCACATTCTCAGTGCATAAAACTTGCTTTCACTATCAGAAATGTAATTGTATGAGCGTGCTTTGCTCAACAGAAAAAATAACATAGAACAGGAAAGGTGAAGAAACGTTTTTGCACAGGAAAGGTGAAATACCACACCTGTATTCAGTTCTAAAGATAGCAAAACTCCAGATTTTGCAAAACCAAGCCACAAAGAATTTATTTACATTCTTTTAACACAGTACCTCACAGAAATGTAGAAGGCAGGATGCAAAGGAGGCAGCAGAACTGAGGAGATTCTGCACATATCCTCGGGACAAGTTAAATTTCTCTGAAACACTCCATATATTGGTCTCTTTCAGCAGTGTATAAAGGACAAATGTCAGGTAGAACCTGTTCACCACAGCATTGTCCACATTCTAGGAATAAGACAAGCTAGAATTCAGAGCCAGTATCACACTGCAGACGTTCTGTTAGTACTACAAGGCAAATCTTTTAATCTCTACTCCCCTCACAGCTTTAAAACATTTCTATATTACACACAAAGACATAAAAAACATAAAGAAAACCAACCAATGAGATTAAAAGAACTTTAATAATCAGGACAGCAATAAACAACACTAGCAGAAAAATAATCTGGAATTTGCAAATAATCAAATGAAAAGACTAAACTGTCATCTTAGGTATGAGAAATCGCCAACCTACCTTTCTGATGGCTTGACCAGAAGCTTTTTTTGTAATAAAGCTTTCAGGTACTCCCACAATATCTGCTACTTTTCGCTCTGCTGCACTTAGCTGGTTGAACTAAAATAAAATTTTATAAAAAATTCTCAGGTATTTAGTTCTTTTAATATCACAGAAAACACAAGTACATTGTTCACAGTGCAACAATGTTTTTCAATAGCTCTATAGAATTGGTAGAGTAGTACCACAGTCACCAGTCACAGGCAGCGCTGAGGCTTCTTTGCCTACTTGTCTGAATTACCTGTAACTGTCCATCTCTGAATGCCTCATTTTAACAGAATTAAACAGATTTTAGTGCACCCCCAGTAAGAAAAAAAAGCATATTTGCCATCAGATTGTTACCCCACTTCATGTCCTATGTGTACAAACCCTCTGCAAATTTAATATACGGGATTACTGAATGCCCCAATGCATGTTTGCTAGCAATTCCTCACCTGTCTCAAGTATATCATCCAATCAGGGCTACAAGTAGAAGTCATATCATAGGGAGTTGACAGATATAGGAGATGAAGATTGCTCTCGAGAACCAGCCCCTCCAAACCCTTTTTCAATTCTCTGTACAGAATATTGCAGTATGCCAAGTCTATTGAGCCTAGAATAAGCACACAGGGTAAGAATAAGCACAATTATAAACAGGCACACAGAGTCAAATTAAGTACATTTAAACAGAGAATCAGTACTGTCTTTACCTTCCACAACAGCTTGTTATGCCATCTGAACTGGAGAGAAATACCTGTAACCTGAATTACTGTTCTAACCTAACATGAGTAGTGAAGCAAAGCTGAGGAAAGGCAATCACCTATTTCCATGTATGTTCATTCTGTGTGGTTTTGGAGTGCTTGTGAAATATCTTGGCTTTACTGAAATTCTACAATAATTTTGTAGATTGAAGGAACCCTTCAGACTCATCCTATTTCAACTACATTCCATACCCCAAAATATTTATTATATGACAGGAAAACAGAACTTCCTGATATATTTATTTTTATTACAATTGGTCTACATGTCACATGCTCCCTTTCCCTCAAGCTTTCCAAGAAATCCTTCTGTTTACAATAACCTGTACATAACAATTAATTGTAAAACAAGGTCCTGAGCCACTTCAATTACAACACTAAAATATTTAAGTGACTTTTTTTAGGGGTACAGTTCTGGTTTTGTTCCCAGTGGGATCAGTATTATCACATTTCATTCACATCACCTTCAGTCATGTGTTACTTCACTCCCATTTTCAGTCTACATCATGTAGTAAAACTCTTTCTTGACAACTTACTCTTCATTGCAGTTCAATAATAAGAATAAAAAAATCCATACCCTTATATGTAGCTTTACCCAAGGGTGTGATTGTCAGTGTAGATTTGGAATTGTGGTCCTTCTCAGATATTCTTCCTTTTAGGAGTCCTTTTTCTATTAGATTTTCCAGCCCATCTTTAATTATCTCTGAGAGGCTCTTCTCTTTAGACAACAGCTGCTGCTGAACACCCAGCAATGTACAGCACATAAAATTGTCCACTTCCTCATGGGTAACTGCTATCTGCACCAGTTTGGAAAATGATTAGTATATTTGAAGTTATAATTTCACACATTTAATAAGGCATAAGAAAATATTACTGAATAAAGAAAGAGCTTGTGTTTCTATAGAAATATATCCCAACAAATAGAATGATAGATTCTCAGTGGCGAATCTGATTGACTGCTCTCCATCTGTTCTATTACTCTAGCTACTGCATCATGTTAACTTGTTTCCACTGTTTCTATTTGTATTTTGAATCAAGTATCAGAAATAGAAATATTAATATTCTATTGCATAATAAGATAGATATAATTTTTGCTTTTACACATAAGGTAATTGTTGTGTTAGATGATTACTTATTGAGTTAAATGAGAAGTTCTAATCAGATAAGGACAAAAATTTGATTAAAGATTTTCTGAACTTGCAAGCCTGAGTGTTTAAGCAGTCTGTCTTTTTCTACAGGATCAGCAAGTGACATTTTCTTGGCATTTCCAAGCCCTTAAGTTACTCACAGAGAAGAGTCAACTGATACCTTCAGTCCAACCAAAGATAACAACAGGCTCTGGATTCCCTTGGTCAACTCCAGCAGAAGATTGCTGTAGCAATTCTCCAAAGGACTGTGAACTAAATCCTGAACCTAAAAGGGGCAAGGAATATATTAGTACAGAGGAATATTCATGCATTAATTTTATACTTTCAAAAAAATCAAACTGACATGCATGATTCATCTTATAAAGAAAATAAGGGTAAACATCGAAAGTTTACAGTTCCCATCTGAAAACAAGCCATATAAAGGAAGTTTAAAGGTATTATTACATAAATCAAATACTTGCAACTTTAAGAGGTGAAAAAAAATTAAGCTAGGCAGCTTGGCTCCTCCTGTTTATTCCACCATCTTAACTCAGCAATTTAAATTACCAACAGCTATATAAAAATTACCAAGTGTTTGTCTTTTTCTTGCACTATGAGAATACTTTCTCCAGCAGTGTCAATACCAGCTCGACCAGCTCTGCCAGTCATTTGTTTATACTGGTTCTTCTTCAGGAAGTCATTGCCAACATAAGGAGCTCTGAGAATCACCCTGCAAAGACGTCTTGAATAAGTTATGGTTTATATTCAAATTACTAAAGCAGCAATAAAATTTTACAAATTCAAATTCATGCTCTATATGTGCCCCTTACCTCGTAACTAATAAAAGTCAAATGCACCTCTTGGGACAGATGTGTAAATCAATTGTAAAGCCTTAAACTATTTAAGGTATATTAAATGTGCACACAGAAGTGGATTCTTAGCAAAGAATCTTTGGCCACACAGAGTACAGTAGCCCTATCATCAGAACTTGCATATGAAAAGATAACATATTTTTGTCTTAAAACATATTCCCACTGCAACTCCCTAGAAAAGGTTTATTTTACCATTTAAACACTGTTCTTAGGAGAGTATCTAAAGAAATCACTGTTCTTTTGAATAACACTACTAAAAACATTAAAACATTTTTCAATTTATTAAAACTCCTTAATCCATTTACATAAGTGCTCTTCAGTGATATAGTCTGAGGTACTTCTTACTGATTCACATTTCCTACATGAATACTGCAGTCTTGTGTCCCAAATTGAACACAACATCCTTTATATTTCCAATTTTTTGGTAAAAGCACAAACACACTTTAAATAGCACTGAGATTTCCAAGTTACTAAAGATTTTTTTTTTTTTACAAAGCAAAAACCAATGCAAAAATTAAATGCTTTGGCTACTAACCTTCTAGCTGGTAGGTTCACTCCAGCAGCTAGAGTGGCTGTGCAAGCAAGCAGACAGAGGACACCTGCAGAATAAGCTTCCTCTATGCTTTTTCTTTCATCATTTGTAAGGCCACTATGGTGATAGGCAATACCAAAAGGGATTGTTTGCTTCAAAACAGGACAGACAGTTCCATTTCCAATACTCTTTAGGTTCTTGATGAGATCTTGTTTTTCTTTCTCCTTGTGAATTCTAAATTCTCTTGGAGGAGGAAAAGCATTTCTTTAGACTTTGACCAATCATTAACCAAAAAGAAAATAAAAACCAAGAGATATGCTTACTGTCCACTTCTGCTCATCATTCATTCCTCTAACATCTAAGTTGGAGAAATAGTTATTTCCAGTAACTTTGAAACAGCAATACACAGGACGCTGATTTAGTTGCAATAGAGCCTTTCTTGTTCGGAAACACAGGAACAGAAGAGATCAAATACTGGCTGGTTTAGATTCTACAACTCAGATTTCCAAAGTGGATATGCGAATACAGATATTCAACTGACTACCAAAGTACATCACCAAATACCAAATGTTTGTTTTCTAAGAGAAAAATGTTTATTTTCTAAGCTTCCAGAAACCAGTGCCAAAGGGACACAAAGTTAGATTAATTTAGTATGTTTTTCCTTCTTTTCTTTAGTGTTTTTGCTCTGGCAATTATCTTTTTCAACTGTTTTGGAACAAAAGTAAGAATTTAAAAAAAAATTTATTTAATAAGCCTTTTGCAGTTTGCTATCACTTATGCAGTTAGCAACTTTATATAACTCCATGTTCAAAGCATTCACTTCTCATCACCAGGAAAAAACACTTGCAAACTAGATGACAATAAACCCTAAGTTGTAAGCAATTATTTCACATATAATTACAAAAAAAAAATAGAAACTTACTTCTTGAGGTACTTGCACACCATTGAAGCCACATTTTCACAATTCTTTTTAGTGGGACAAAAGATTAGGCAGGAATACTTAGGAATAACTTCAGTAACCAGTGCAACAATGTGGTCAGGATCTGCTTTCTCCAGATTACTAGAATACTGTAATAAGCACAGATTGACAAATATTTAAACCTAGGAATTAAGTCATAACCTAAATAGTCAACACTTGTTCTCAACCATTGCTTGAATGCTTTCATTGGATTTAATGTGATGTAATTCCAAGAAGTTGTAGGATAAGCTTTTCTCCCAATCCTCACTTGAAAGACATCTAACTTGAGGGATACATGGATATACAAATCAAATTCTTTGCTTTTTCCCTTAATACTCCATTTTCTTTTAGCAACACTTGAGATACTAGCAGTCTACCATTAGACACATTTTCCTTTGTAAAGGTTGATATGAATCCCTACAAGACAGTAGTAAGCTGGCAAAACCCCCAAAAAGGCATCTTCTTTCAGTTTTGCCTGAGAGTGATCAACTGTTGAGAAAATCTACCCCCAAACAAAAAACACTGAGTATCTGGAATACTCAAACACATTACTTTTCGCATGTCAAAATACTGAAGAAACCTCTACCTTGAGGAGTCAAAAAGAAGTGCAAATCAAGTTAAGCATTCAGTATTTTAAGGCTGTTTTTTTCATTCCCAAAGCCTACCACTTCTTTCTCATGGGTACTAGAACTGAATTATCGTGTTTAGGTAATTTCTCTAGTAAAAGGTCTGTAAGCAAATCAGTGTAAAATAATGCATTTCACAACAGTTCTAAGAAACTATATGCACTTTGTTTTTACCTTGAAATTAAGGAGACGTGAAAAAGCAAAGCCATTTTGTGTTTTGCTGTCAACTGCATAAATGGTGTCTTGTATCTTTATGTATTCCTTTAATTCTACCTAGCAAGGTAGAAACCACAAAGAGAAACTTTAGTTAAATTACTCAGTTTTCTTTAAAGCTATTGCTGATGTACAGCTACAGCTTTTCTCCAAGCATCACATGTCATATACATACTTGCACATAAGCACACGCTTTAGAATGTTTAAGAGAACTTAATTGTTTTAATTATTTGCCTTGATAAAGCATGGAATCATAATGAAGAATGCCAAAATTGTATCCCATGAACTACTTATAAACCATGCTGTCCTGACAGCACACAAGAACCAGCACTATTCTAGTTACACCAAAGGGACTACAGTGATTCATCACAGTAGCTGTAATTTAGGAATTACTTAAGTTAAAAAGAAGCAAACGCCTTAGCACAGCAGTAGTAAGGTTATTGCATTTGTGTATTTAGAAGTGCATGGTG
Organism: Hypocryptadius cinnamomeus; assembly: GCA_013400635.1. Taxonomy (NCBI): domain Eukaryota; kingdom Metazoa; phylum Chordata; class Aves; order Passeriformes; family Zosteropidae; genus Hypocryptadius; species Hypocryptadius cinnamomeus. The sequence continues at coordinate 13,502 of VYZP01028619.1, read as the reverse complement.
CTATTTACTGTATTGTTAGCAATTAGCAATAGCAGGCCCTATATTACACTGCGCAATTAATTACAAAAGCTGTGATACAATTCTAAACAGATTTACTATGATTTTAAAGGCAATTATCTTCTTTACTAGTTCCTGGTATCTTGTATACAAACCGGTCTAAAATTATTAGTGTAGTACTCCGCTTGCAGGAACTTCTGCAGGTCTCCAACGTTATTTAACGTTGCACTCATGCCAATGATCTGTGTCTTTTCTGTAAAACAGAAGTTGAAATGAATTTATCGTCACATTACCAATTTTTAACACTTCTGTTCAGTATTTAACTCATGAGACTCCTTCTTCACCACCAATCTTTCCAAAATGCCAAAGTAGCAGGTTTGAAGGGCAAGGCCACTACTAAAGAAATACTAACTAACTAAGAAATAATACTAAGTTACAAAATAGTAAATGAGACTTAAATGTAAAAAAAAAAAAAGCATTTAATTGGATGCCTAACGGGCTCCTACAAAGAAATGGAAGACATTTGACAATACTCAGGATTTCACAGAGAAGTATCAAAAGAGCTTCAAAAACACCCTAACATCCTTAGAGGGTCAATTAACGCTTCAATAAGTAAATGCTGTTAATACATGGAGTCATGCCATGTTTTTGAAAAGCAGCCAAACCAGCACAATTCCAGAAAGTGAGAGTGCGACTCCTCTCAAACAGGCCACAACTACAAAATATTAATGACATTAAGTGTAGTTATGACTTACTACTGGTGTAAAGAATTTTTGCCAGAGTAATTTCCAGTACTGCTCCACGACTTCCTGCCCCGAGCATATGCAGCTGTGGACAGAAGGCAAAAAGAAAAGGCAATGAGTTGAGCGTATTTCTAAAAAAACCTCCAAAATATATAAAAAAATACAACAGAACTGGTTTTGTTCGACTTCCTAAAGATACCCCTCGCGTAAATTTGGATTGTTAAGTTCAGACGTATTGCCTCACTTAAAAAACATTTAAGAATCACAGAAAAACAAACTCATGAGGAAATGCAGACAACAAGATTTACCTTCCATTTAACTAGACCACAACTGACACAAACAGTTAACTCCTGACAGTAAACAGTCAGCATAGAGATCTTTGTATTTGCCAGTCTGAGGCAATTTTAAACAAAATGTGGTTTAAGCAACACTTAAAGTAAAAACGTTCCTAGCAGCCAGCTTCTAGAAAAAACAGAAGTTAGTGCTTCAGCTGCCCTCTGTTTAGAAGCTGCAGTGCTAAAGCATGGTCAGTCAGCCTGAAGAATTCCAGGAATTAAAATCCCCATTAGACGTTATACACAACCTCACAATCAACCCTTGGCAGTGCGACTCAGTCCCACCACTGCAACAGGCAATTCTCACAGCCAAATGTTACTTGGTATTTTTCATTTTTGTCAATGTTTCACTGGGTCATTAATACCAGACACAAAGTTGCATGGCTTCACATCTGTGAGTTAAGGTCTAGGCTTCACAAAATACATTCCATAAATTTAAAATTATTTCTGCTTTTTTGCAAGCCATTAGAGACTTCAAAATGACAAGTAGTTATGCAGGAATTCACCATCAACCACTACCACAGTAGATTTCTCAATATAAATCTATTACTCTGAAATAGCAATAAAGCTTCATTCAAAAAAAAAAAAAAAAAACCACTTTCAAAATTATAAAATTATGTGCCAATTCAGAACACAGAAAATAAAAGTAATTTTCATGATGAATACTCTAAGCAAAATCAAGCAGGCAAAGAACTGCTCCTTCCTAAATAATTGCTTATTAGAACCCTAAAAGAACTTGCACGTGATAAATTGAAGTACGTCTTGTGGCCTACCTCATCTACCACAACCAGGCCGAGGTCATAGATTCTTTCTGTTTCAATTAAGGAGTTCACCAGAGCATGTCCTTTTTCTATAGTAGCAATATAAAGAGATTTTTTTACTCTCCTTTTGATTGGTGGAAATCTTCCTTTACTTCCTGCATATTCTTCAACCAGGAAACCCAATTCTATCCCAAAACTCGATAAACCCCTAACCTACAAAAGAAAAATCAATTACAGAACAAATTCATGCTCATTTTGGATTCCAAATGTGCCTCAACAACTCAACAGAAAACCAACTCACACCACAATCAGCTGCTTGAATTAGTGAAACATATTAGCCAAGACTATCTATTCCAGCTACAAAATTGAAGTGTCTACACATATTACAGCTGGGTTTCATCTGTTCTCTAAAACTAACTTTCCCTTTATATCAAAATACGTTTTTATTTCAAGTTCACTTCTTTAGCAAGTTGGGCAGCACAGTTCTTAGGCTGCACAACTAAACAAAACATCCCAAAAAGCCACTATTTCAAAATTCAGCACCCTTTACTTCATAACTCAACATCTTCACCTCATAATTTGTGTCTGTTCCATTGTAAAATTACTGGCCCTCAGAGCAGCATTTAGAAGAGGTCACTCACTTTCCACCATATTCATAAAAGCCTTGCTGAAAACCAGGCACGTGAGCAAGTAAACAAAGCGTATCAGGAAAGATTTATATCAAACAAAGCAGAACCAGAAATACTGTATCCAGACCTTTTCCTGGACAATGGCAACATATGGCAGGATCATCAGAACATCCTTCTGCCTGCAGAGTAATTCTTGGAGAATTATTATTTCCGCTACAAGAGTTTTTCCACCACTGGTTGGCAATGAGTATATCAAGTTCTTCCTTTGCTGTAGGGATTCTAACATTAAGCAATCATGCTGCCACTCTGCAAAATGAAAATGGAACTATCAGCAACCCCAGGGGAATGTCAATACATAATACAACAATGCCTGTGTTTCATTCAGAACACCCTGAGCTCAGCCTTTGAGAATTTTTCCTCAAAAAAGCACTTAAAGCCTTCAGTGATGGTGACTTCCAAAGTATTCTGTAATATATCCATCCAATGGATACCATCCATCCATTCCATCCATCTAAAACACCAAAATAGCCACTTCCTAAAACAGGACAACTACTTTCCAACGTGGTTTACGTTAAGCATTACCTTAAATATTTCTACAGTATAATGGGTGAAACAGACAATACTCCACTAGCAGTTCTTTTTTTTTTCCAACAGACCATTGGTTACAATACCATAAAGTGTTTCAATCCCTCGAAGTTGTCTGAATAAATCTTTAACCTTGCTAGGTAATCCATAAAAAGGGCCTATATCAAGAGAAGAAGATTCAATAGCTTTCCTAGCCACAAAAATCTCTTCAGATAAAACAGCTTCTTTGAGCAGCTTGGTCTTGGAGACCTGCAGAGTCTGGGCTCTGGCATTTCCAGTCATAGCACTTTTCAGGTGATCTTTGAGACTCTCAGATTTAAATAAAACACACTTGGAGTGTGAGGAAGAGTCAGTAGGTCTGTTCCTGTGTTCAGCACCAGCATAAAAAGACAATGGGTCTCTGATTTTGTCTGGGAAAGAATTCACACATTCATCCCTCCCTTTTGAGAGTGGAGATGTTCTAGAAGCAGAAGAAAGTTCATCCATTTTTTCAAAATACAGAAGTTGTGACGATGGCAAGTCATCTAAAATAGACTCAGTTAATTTTTCATTGCCATCAGCTGGGTCACTGTCACGCATTTGGCAGGCACCCTCTTTGTCACTTTTAAGGACAACCACATTTTGTGAAGCAGAGAAGTTATCTTGCTCTTTCTTGTGGACTCCTGACTGAAGGTTCCCAAGTACAATCTCTCCAGCTGCTTTCACATCCATATGTTTATCCTGCAGGCATTTGCGTTCAATATCATCCACTTGAGCGATCAACGAATCGTTTCCATAAAAGCTGTCATAGTCACCAAACATATCCTCCTCACTATCGTTACTGCACTGCAAAAACGAAACAGGAGTTATTGACACCCTGAGGCAACACCACAGAAGGCAGAATAACTTACAGAGTGCAAACATCAGAGCCAAGTCACCTAAGGCTGCCCCAGCTTAACACAAAAGCATTTTGTTTGATGTCATCTATGAGGAAAACCCAGCTTACGTTCTGAAGAATTGCCTTGACTAAGGGAAACAGATTACCTACAAGTAGGAGGATACGTGCACAGAGAGATAATAGAGATTTTTTTTTTTTTTTTTAAAGCTAAAGCCAAACGGCAGCATACCCTCTCATACAAAGTACGGCCCTCCCCCATACGACACACACCATCCTCCCAGACGGAGCTCCCCCGCCTCGTCACCAGCCCCAGGATCCCGCCATCCCCTACCGGGGCCTCCGCCGGCGGCCCCTCGCCACCAGAGCTCGGTCTCTTGCGAGCCACCGGCGAGCTGGCGGCGACAGGCTGCACTGGGGCCCGGCTCCGCTTGCGCTCCGAGCTGGAGCGGCTCTTCCTCCGCACGGCGAGCCTAGGCTCCGCCATGGCGGGGGCTGCGCGGGGCCGTCACGGCCGCGGCAGGACAAGGGGCGAGCCCGCCGGGCCGCCGCACGGAGCCGCAGCCACCATGGCGGGAGCGGGGACTTCCGATAACAACCCGCCGGGGGAAGCACGTGGCCGGGCCGCTGCCAATCGTCTGTCCCGAGTCGGGAAGTCCGCACTGCTATTGGCCAGCGGGGGGCCGGCGGTAGTGACGCGCAGGCGGAAGTGGCGGCGCGAGGCGCGGCTGTCATGGCGGCGCGGGCCTTTGCGGCGCGGAGGCGTTGGCCGCGCCTGGCTCTCGGTGCGTCCCTGCCGCTCCCCCTCTGTCTCGAGCGGCCGGGGGGGCGTTCGCGTGTGCGGGCTGTCGCTCCGCGCCGGCGCTAACCTTGTCGCTCTCTCCCTTGCAGCGAAGCTGTGGACGCGGCCGCGCCGCCTGCAGCATGAAGGGCAGCCTGAGCGGCAGCCTGAGCGCTCGGACCAGGTGAGGCTTCCCCGACCTGTCCCGCTGTTCCCCCTCCGCAAGACACCAGCTGTGGCTGGAAACGCTTTGCTCTGGTCGCTGTGTAGCTCGGGGCCCATCAGACCCCGAATCCATTTTGGGGAGAGCGGCGCACAGGGAGGTCATCAGGCGCTGGAAGTTAAGGCCCCAGGGGGTCTGTATTTCAGTATCGTAACTAGAGCCTGTTAAACCTGGTACCTCAGTAGCTCGGGCGTGGAGCCAGCAACAGGACAAGGACCAGTGGCTGTAAACTAAAAACACAAGAAGTTTCACCTCAGCGTGAGGAAAAACTCTACACTGAGGGCAGCAGAGCCCTGGAACAGGCTGCCCACGGAGATCACGGATTCTCCCTCTCTGGAGACATTCCAACCCCACCTGGACGTGTTTCTGTGTCGCCTGTGTCAGGTGATCCTGACTTGGCAGGATGTTGGACTGGATGATCTCCACAGGTCCCTTCCAACACTGACTGTTCTGTGACTCTGTGCAAAGTGAAAAATCATTCTTTCATAGCTTGTAAGAATTTGGTGCTGGGTTTATTCTGAAGCTTGAGGAGGCTATTCAGAAATACCTCCCAAGGAGGCTCCTTGGGAGGTATTTCTGAATCTCTGTCTTTAAAATGTGTGTGAGCACACAGAAGCTTCCTTAGGTGATTTGCTTTGAATTTTTTTTTTTTTTAAATATTCTTGTGACGTTACCAGCTTCTGCAGATTTTGACTTCAAGTAGAGGTGTAAGCACTATCTTACTGAATGATTTAATAGAGTTGCTAGTGTCATTGTTACTAAAATATAAAAGGCTGTTTACTTGTGAGAAGTCTTTGAAGTTGCGAGGTACCGAGTGAGTTAATAGTTATTGAAAAGTTCAGTGGTGCACTAAATATCTTCTATGGTTTTAAGACAAATGTTGATTAAAGGATTAAAAGTAACAAATGTTCTCTTTTTTCTTGTGAAGCTTACAGATGTTAATAATTTTCTGATTTCAGCCCATACAAATGGAGAACCCCTACAAAGACCCTCCAAAGAGATGTGTCTTATGTGGAATAAATGTGGACTATAAGAATGTGCAGGTGAGTTTTAAAATTGCTGTCCTTGGATAAAGGGAACTGGTTTACTGTTTTTAAATGTGTGTATAGTAGGTCCAAAGTGATTAAAAAAAAAAAAATTAAAAATCCATTCATATGTGTAAGGGTTTAAAACTTATGAGTAAGAATGTGTGTAGGTCAAGGGGCAAATAATGTAGTCATGCTAAGATGCTTAATCTACTATGTGTGACAACTTTGCTATTTAACAAATAGAGTCCTTGGTTATAATTCAGCTGCTACAAAGCATGGAAGCATAGAAAATACTGTCTAGCTCCAAGCTGTACTTTTTTCTTCAGGTAGAACTGAGTTTGAAAAAACAGATGAAAAAATGAAAAATAGAGTACAAATAGTAACGTAAAGCTCCAAAAAAAAGTTCTTAAACTGACTTTGAATTTTCTTAATTTCAAGTAGCTTCTTTCCCAGTTTGTTTCTCCATATACTGGCTCCATTTATGGCAGGCATATCACAGGTATGTGAAGTATTACATTAAATCATATATGGGTCAATAATAATATTTTTGAGTATAAGTCACTGTGCCTCAGCAGTCTTTCTGAAAGTGACCAGTCCTAACTCTATACATTTTGTAATAGTATTCCCCTTAGACTTAGTAGCCTGTGTCAAGGAATTAAAATATCCCTTAATTGTATGCATTTCGTGTTTAACAGTAAAAGCACACATGCTTTTTTCTAGAAAGACTTAATCAAAGCTAGAGGGAATTGTCAGTAATATGCCTTTCATGCTCTAATGACTTGCTTAGTGTTGAAAATAATGCATCTCTTTAGGCTTGTGCAACAAGAAGCAGAAAGAAATTACAAAAGCCATTAAAAGAGCTCATGTATTTGGTAAGTATGATTTTGCTTTTGAATTTTTTAACTCAAGGCTACTTTTCTACTAAGAACACCTCCATCTCTTTTTTTAACAGGATTTATGCCAGTTATGTTTAAGAACCCACAATTTCTCACAGACCCCAAGCTATGTAACGTCAAGTATCCAGAGTGATATACTGTACAGAAATAAACAATAAAACTGTTTTTCATGTTTATATACTTGTTTGCTGGAAATGTGGTTTGCTAGCATAATGTGTGGTTGACTGAGGGGTGGATGTCAGTCATTCTTTTATTTTTCTTCACAAAGTCTCTGAAAGTTATTGTCTGAAGGAAGATTAAAGCAATAAAACAAACTGGCAGCTATATGGACCCCTTCCTCTGCTCACTGGTCTTGCGAAAGCTCAGGTGGCTGTTTTTCCCCTTGCTGGGTTGTGAGATGTGGAGAAGTAAACAAGCACTGGTTTCCTGAGGATAAATTAATGTATTTAAACTGTGGCAGTTCATGTAGACAGCTAATTCTGTAACGTGTTCATTTGATGCTCCCTGCATCAGGAGGGTAGCACTGTTTCTTCACCAGCAGCTTGAAGTTCTATCACTTTGAGGCAGTATGTGACGTGCTTATCTGACTGATAGCATCCTGTAGCATAGGCTTTGAACCCTGAGAGAGAGAAGACAGATGCAACTCTGGAAGGCAAAGTGAGGGAATGTCATCTTGGATTTATCTTTATGCTGAACAGGATTCGTGCACTGGGGAAAAAAACCAATCTGCAAAAATGCCCTGTTACATACATCCTTGCAGTGCTAGAGATTGGTACATCATTGGAATACACCAGCAGTAGCTTTTGGTGTAAAGTCATCTGACAGATCAGAAAGTAGGAGAGTGTGGGTATTCCTTTGCATCTCTGTTTTTTTCAAACACATCCTCATCTGTTTCAGTGCTACTCAATGTAAGCTTCCTTTCCTGGTCACTGTCCTCTTGGTTTTGAAGTGGTTCTTGGTGAAGCTGCAATGATCTGGACTTCTTGAATGACTTCGAAACTGATGTGGTCCCCCTGACCTTACGTTTGTTTAGATGTCTTGTTTCAGCTTCAGTGCAGTCTCTTTCCTCTACCATGAGAGTCAGTTTGTCCGTGACGTTAATATGATGATCTGTGTTACAGCAGTTCTTGGATATCTGTTGCCCTTTGAAGGAAACAATGCATGTCTGAAGTCTGGAATTGGGGAAAAATGTTTGTAGTGCCTGGCAAAGGAGAACATTCTCCTTTGGCTCTGCTGGGTGGTTTTTGTCTTCTCCTGGGGAAAAAAAAAAAAAATCAAAGTCAGAGTTGCAAAACCTCTTGCACCACTGCTGTTTTGGCTGCCTCAGGTTCAGAAGTGTTTTCTGCTTCTGCCACTTGAGTCAACTTTGGAAGGGCAAGGCTTTCATCACATTTGGTTAACTTACCCGAACAATTTTGTTGCTTTTTCCTCTTTATTTCTTCTTTTAATTGGCTCACCTCTGCTAAGAGTTTCTCTACAGATCGTTCACTGACTTCTACTGTAATGCATATTTTCTGCAAGAAGAAGAGCATGTTGATCAGACTAACAGTATTCACAATAGCTGACTTTAAAATTGTTGAAAAATCCTTGAAGGTACTCATGGTTAAGTTGGACACAGAGTAGTAAAAAGCTTAAGTAATGATTTGGAGGTCGATTTGTCAGATAACTTAAACCTTGTGTTGAGCAAGGTGCAAGATGTTTTATTTGATCCCACCTAGGCAAAGGAGATCTAACAAACTACAGATAGTACTCCTTCAAAATAATCCTCTTGGGAGAATTTATTAATGGACTTGAAGATTAAACATTGTACTTTAATCAAATGGGAACTTTAATCCTCAGCTTTGAGAATGTAGTGTGCAGCACAGTAAATAGGACTTGCTGACCTTTCAGTTTGTCCATGTTTTGGACATGGCTTTGTTTTCTCATGCAGTGCAAAATGTTGTAGCCCTTGGCTGCCTTGGCTTTGTAGAACTGATGAAGGTAGGCAGGCCTGCCTGGCTTACCTTCAGTTCCTCCTGCAAGGTGGCGTACATCTCATTTATCTTATGAACCTCTTGTAGGGACCCATCTTCATGGAAGAATTCTGACCTGGGACCAGGAGTAGAACAGCATAATTGCAAGTTAGCAATCCCAGTGCTTACTTAGTAGGAGCTTTAGTGAGTAAAGAAGCATTTTGAGCTTCAATGCCAGATGCCTGTGCTGAGACAGACAGCTCCTGGCAAAATATGGGACTGAATTAATTTCCTAGTATGCTGAAATGGTAAGTAATTGTAGAAAACAGGTCAACAAGTGAAACAAGGTATGGCTATAACATTTGCAAAAGCACTTAAATGCTTTTATAGAAAAGTAAGTGTAGTTATGGTAGTGGGAAACTACAGCTGTCAGTAAATACGACATGTATTGTACCTGTGTTGTCTCATGGCTCTCACAAAACCAGAGGATACACAGGAACCGGACACTGTTCTGTAACCTTGCTGTTCTGCCATGCCCAAGTTGGTAACCACCAAAGGGACTTTCTGGAAAAGTCTTAAAATGCATAAGTATGAAAACATGATCTATTAATATCCAAAGATGTTTCATTGAAGGTTAAAAGTTTTTGGCCATTCAGGATCCGATGGGAGGGTTTACAGTATGGTTAATCCTTGCTAAATGTATTACATCATGTACAGATGAGGCTAAAGGCAAACCCCAAGAGCAACCAGAAGCTGAGCAATGCCCATAATTCCCCCTCTTTCTGACTACAACACACACCAATGCAACATTTTCTTGCTAAGCCTAGCCTGCGAGCAGAATATCTCTGAAGATAAAGTTAACACCAATTTAAATATTTTGATGAACATCATATGTGGTTGAGGTCCTGTACACAAAACCATTTGATCAGGTGTAACTTATGTGTGTAAATAAACCGACAGTGTCTGCTTGGTGATGCTGGCACTATAGATAAAAAGGGCAATCCAGAACAGAATTCCAGGGTAAGCCTTCAACTGGGCTGTGGCAACATAAGGAATAATCTTATTAAAAGTTTAATTTTCAAAGGTAAAATATACAGTGTTACTGATTCAGTTGCAACAAAGTAGAGAAACTTTGAAGTTCTAGCACATACTGTAGACATTACCCTTCCTGAGGCCGATGTAGAGCATGTTCCAATCTGTAAGTAGAACAGCTTTCTGTCATCACACTAGAGGTTAAAAGGAGGAATACAAGCCCCTGATTTGATAGGTGTGACTGCAGGTTTTTATGAAGAACTCTTTCCCGGAATGTCATGGTCTGGTCTGTGTTACGTCTGAATTTGTACCATCCTATTACACTCTGCAGGCAGAAGAAAATTCACAGTTACTGTTGAATCATGATGTCCCTGTGTGTCACTGAAACAAGTTTCCTCCAGTGCAGTCATGTCTGAATTGTTTGCTAGTAGGTGCATAATCAAGCAATTAGTTAACTTGAAACCTTTAAAACTTCTAAGCCTAATTCCCATCTTCTTTCCTTCAAAACCTGTTGAATTGGTCTGTTTCTTAGCCTGTGTTCAAGCTGAAACTGCAAGCTTTCTTCTGTGTTGTTGTTTCTTTTCAGCTTCTACTTTCCCCTTGTAAAACTTTGTTCTGTGGAAAAAAGTTTAGGCTTTTTTTGATGTAGTGGTCCTTAACCACATGTAAGCTGAACTCACTGATCTTAAGGTGGAAATTGGTGCAATTCCTTTGGGATCCTTGAAGTGTTCACTTGAGAAATTAATAATTCAAAATAAAATTGTAACACATACATAGGCAAATCCTAGTCAAAGATAAGCTAAACTAGTTTTTTTTTTTTTATGGAGGAGAAAGATGTAGCTGCCTTGACCAGCAGCATGAGGGACTATAAAAGGTTGAAAATGAGAAAAGAAAAAACCTTGATGCAAGAGGTATCCAGAACAGCCTCCAAAATTTGAGTGAGCTCCTCAGTATGGATTAGATTTAAGAATAAAATACCTTCTTGCAGCCTGATAGTATTTTCTTCAGGGCAAATTCATTCAGTTCTCCTGCAGAATTATAAAAGCTATAAGAAAATTAGGACAATTAGAGGGGAAGAAATTAGACTGCAAAAATAACTCTAGCACGCTAAGAATCATCTTGCTTTAAAAAAAAAAACAAAAACAAAACCCAAACTATTAAGGGTGAGGGGTTAGAATTTATGGAATGCTTTTTTTTTCAGTGTGTTGACACTGTTCTGTAGTTTGTATATGGTATCATAGGTCACCAGAAGGTGCAGTATGCCTTATCTCTATCTCTATATGCATAGACAAACATAAACACAAACAAACAAAAAAAGCAACCAACCAAACAAAAAAAAACCATAAAGAACCAAAATAGGAATAGCATAAGGCATTTTGCATCTGTAATTCCAAGAGGTTGATGCAGGTACTATAGTTACAGCTGGGTGATTTTCTTAGACAATGTAAGTTTAACACTTGAAGAGTTCAGGTTAGGGTTAATTTTAATTTTTCAACATCTGTTTCCTTGAGATTCTTACCTGAACAATTGGTAGCATGGAATATGCTTCTGTATGTCTGGAAAGAGAAAGTAACATTATTCTGGGCTCATCAGCTGAAGATGTATATTCTTCTGCATGCTATGATCAGCATGAAACTGATAGAAGGACCAAGAAATAATTTAATATAATTTCTTAAAATTGAATGCATTAACATAAAATTAAATAAGGTGAAGAAAGGAAATATTTAAAAAGTATGTTGTAATTAATTTTGTCAAATGTAAAGGGAACCACTTCTATAAACTGTGTTTTTTGTATACTTTTCTACTATGTCAACTGAAAAATCAAGCTGGGTACTTTATATTTTTCTCCTTTCTGCTGAGTGAAGGAGAAATATGTAGTATGAAGGATTTCACTTGAGTTATTCAATGCACCTCCACTCCAGTCACATCAAGATGATAACAAAAATTACATCTGGCATCTGCTTAGTGAAATTGTTAAAGAGCTTGCAGCCTTCACACACATAATTCTATAAGCTCCAAATGAGGTAATAGATGCTAATACATTACAGTTCACATCACTGATAGACAAAGCTTTCCCAGGGCAACTGTAGTCCAGGAGAGTTTGTGATGTAGCCATGACAAGGGTCTAAACCCTAAGTTATGTTTAATGTAACAAGATATTTGGCAAAGAGTAGCCATCCAAGGAACTAGGAAGTATTATTTCCATTAAATTACTGTGTTTTCTGCAGTAAAATTGTAATCTTTTTAGCAGTTAAAATGTTACAAAGTAACTTCCATGTGTTTTCAGTTGTTTGTGTTTTGGTTTTTTTTTATATCAGTAAAGGTGTAGGATCTTGAAGCTTTGATCTTACTGTAGACTGCTGTCCCGGCAAACTGAAAGCTGTCATTTGCTGCCCAAAACCAAGCAGGCTATGAAAAATGTGGACACACTAACCGATTGTATAAACAACTTCGACATCATCCATTTGTGAGTCTGTAATGCTGTTCTTGGCTTCACCTTTCACATCTCCAAGTAGAAAACCTTCCTTTAGAGGGGAAGAGGAAAAAAAAAATCGCATTAACAGTAGCATTGAACAGACACTCTTGCTCTAGGTGCTGGTGCGGCCTCACCCCCTGCCTTGTGTGCAGTTTTGGGTGCCACAATGTAAGAAAAATGCAAAGCTATTACAAAGTGTCCAAAGGAGGGCTGCAAAGATAGTGGAAGGTCCAGAGGGGAAGCCACAGGAGGAGTGGCTGAGGTCATGCGGTCTATTCAGCCTGGAGGAGAGTGGGGGGAGACCTCATTGCATTCTACAGCTGCCTCCAGAGGAGAAGTGGAGCTTCAGACACTGATCTCTTCCCTCTGCCGACCGTGACAGGACCCGAGGGAACGGTATGAAGCTGAGCTGGGGGAGGTTTAGGTTGGATATCAGAAAAAGGCTTTTCCCCCAGAAGGTGGAACAGACTCTCCAGGGAAATGATCACAGCACCAAAGCCTGGCAGAGTTCAAGAAGCCACTTTCACAGGCATGTAGTGGGATTCTTAGAGTGTCCTGTGCGGGGCCAAAAGTTGGGCTACATGATCCTTGTAGGTCCCTTCCAACTCAGCATATTCTATCATGATTTTCTCTAATACCAAGTGTGAGTACTGTCTTTAGGAGAGGAAAAATGCTGTCAAAACAAACTTTTTATTTTTTCTCTTTTTTTCTTTTTTTTTTTAACAGAGTGGGTTCTCACTCATTTTTCAATACTAGCCCGCAGTTAGGAAAAAATCCTCAGCGAGGCAGTGCTGTGTCTCGGTCGGTTTGCGGTGGCTCCCGTGTTCACTGAGCCCGAGCAGTCCGCGGCCGTGCGGTGCTGCCCGCCGAGGCTGCGGCCGGGCGGCCCGTCGGCCCGGGGCGGACATGGCGCTGCAGCCCACACTCTCCCCGTTCGAACGCGGAACACCCACGTTTTTCCGCCGCTCGCACACAAAGAGACGGCCGGGCGGGGGAGGCCGCGCGGCGGCGGCGGGGGCGGCCCGCCCCTCCCTCCTCTCCCACCGACCCGGAGCGGCCCTCCCCCGGCACCCACCGTGTCCGAGTCGGTGCTGAGGTGCTGGAAGGTGAGGGCGCCGAATACGAAGCCCGAGAGCAGGGCCGAGGTGCTCTCGCCCTCCATGCCGGTAATGGCGGGACGAGCCGCGGGC